>RJWJ010003973.1:5718-18137 GCA_004363605.1 Indri indri
AAGGCTCATTGAGGGGATCAGAAATTAACGTTTGTTGCAGTGATTTTCAAACCTTAGTGTGCATCGCCCAGAGAACTTGTTTAAACTCACGTTGCTGGGCCCAACATCCACAGTTTCTGTTTCCATAAATCAGAGGTCGAGTCCAAGAATTTGCCTTTCTAACAAGCTCCTGCATGATGCCAATTTGACAATTCAGGGACCACGTTTTGCGGGCCACACGCTGTGCTGGGCACTTTGTTTCACTTAACACCTCACAACAGAGTGAGGTTTTTATCATCTCTGTTTTACAGAAGGTCAGAGAGATAGGTGGTCAAGCTCACAGACTGGTGACAAAACCTATGATAAACCCAGGACCGTCTAACTCAAAACCCACTGCTCTCTTCTCTCCCCAAGGTCTTGGTCAGTAAATGCAGCTGTTAATCACTTCCTCTTTCTCGGCCTCAGCTTCTTCAAGCGACGGGGGCAGGACTTAGGTGACTGGTTGGCTTCCCTCTCTCAGAGTCCCTGGAGCCTGGACAGGAAGCCACAGGAAAGGTCCAGTCATACCCAGGCTGGAGCTGAGTGAGTACGCTGAAAGGACAGGGAAGAAGACGGCATATCAGCACAGCCTCCTCTGGGTCCTGAACCCCCCTACAGAGTTCAGAGGGGGTCTGATTTGCTCCGGTTCTGGAGTGCTTTGTGTCAGAAACTCTGGAAGACAGGTTTTAAATCACTGTCTCCTCTCACAGGCATTTTGAGGATTTCAAAGCCTAGCGGAACTTGGAGAGTAGCCAGAGGGTGGCACCCTCTCCAGCTTCAGCTCAAAACACGGGGGGCAGAGGCGGGGACACCGATATAACTTTAAAACAGAAGTGCCTGCCCAGCTGTGTGAGGACAGAAAGGTTTTGATAAAGGAAAAAGAGTTTTCAGGTCACATACTTCACTAAGATGACACAAGTGAAAAGTCCCCAGCACTCAAGCCCAGGTAGGATGTCACAGCAACGGGAGAAAAAGGGCTGTGGGGACCCACCCACTTCAAGAACAGTTTTTCTCATCCTTTGCATTCCGCTCCTAACCCGACTTGGTGTTTTCCTGAGAGAGCTGCAAATCTGGAGCATCCCATGGGGATGGTTTCTGGCCTCGGCCATTGAGGGCAAAGGATGTTCTCAGAAAAACAGCCCTGCGGACTGGTCAGCAGAGATCCTGAGGTCGTGGCCACGGCCGGACTTGGTGCAGAGCTGGACCCGGGACTCCAGCTGCTCACTGAGTTCGTCCAGAGCCCCCGTGCAGGACTCCAGGCTCTCGGCCAGTTTCTGAATCTTGGCCTTCAGCACGGCCTGGCTAACCTTGGTGGCGCCCTCGGCCCGCCTGGGGATGAGGAAGCCACGTGAGCCGAAGAAGACGATGAAGTAGACAGAGTTGTACAGGGCGATGGAGGCGTTCCTCCCGCACTGCAGCAGCCGGCGGTCCCCGCAGCCCTGCCAGCGGCAGAGGAACTCGAGGCCGCGCAGGATCTCGCGCATCTGGTCCTGGCAGGCGGCCGCGATCTCCTGCACCCTCCGCAGCTCCCGCGAGTTGCAAAAGATCAGGGAGAGGTCGGACGTGATGGTGACAGCCCCGCCGGCTGTGGCCACCCCCAGCCCCACGGCCGACGCCAGCAGCGAGGCCCCCAGGGTGACCGGGCTGAGCGACAGTCCCACGATGGCGGCCACGGCGCCCGCGGCGCTGAGCGAGCTGCCCGCCACGTTGGCCGCCAGGGAGCGCCGCCGGAGGCGCTCCAGGCGCCGGGCCACCTCGCGCAGGCGCAGCACCTGGCCGTGCAGCCGGCCGCGCCGGTCCAGCAGCAGCCCCTGGAAGCGCCGCAGCGCGTCCGCGCCCAGCGGCTCCGCGGCCGCGGTCCTCTCCATGCCCTGTGGGGACACAGACACGCAGTTAGCCCGGAGTCTCCGCGCCTGCCGCCAAGGCCGCTCGCGCTTCCCGCGCGCAAGCGGGAGTCCTCCAGAGTTAAACAGACCTGCTACTGTCACGCCACGGGAAACGGGTCCATTCCCAGCGGGTCATGTGTCAAGTTCACAAAGACCGGTTCTGGGATCTGGGACGAGTCCCACAAGTTCCCAGGACCTTACATCCGGATATGGAAATGTCTACTGCCTCTCTCCCAGGGAACGCTAGCAATGGGCATTATCTGCTAAATAAGATTTTTTTTAAGAGACCAGGGTCTCGCTATGTTGCCCAGGCTGGTCTCGAATCCCTGGGCTCAATGATCCTCTTGCCTCGGCCTCTGGAGTAGCTCGGATTACAGGCATGAGCTGCAGCGCCTAGCTATGCTGTCAAGTAAGATTTTAATAGGGCTGGGGAGTATTAGAAGGCTCCTCCAATACTGAGGCCTTTGCTCTGGTGGAAAGATAACACTTTCCAAGTGGTAGGTTGTACAGTTTACAAAGGCCTTTCATTATATGAAGATTTGGATCCTAGGAGTTTTGCAACACAGTTTTCTCTCTCTCCCTTTCTCTGATAAATGAAAAAGACAAGTCACCAAATCCTCGAAAGTAGTATTGTCTATCAAATACAAGAAACTAATCTTCCTAAATTAGATGCTTGCCTGAAGCAACTCTTCTCTTGCAATTCTTCCAGGCTCTTATCCTAGAAGCAAGACTGGGATGCAGTTTGCACTATTCATCCTAACTAGGACTATTTATTCTAACTAGGGCTCTTCTGGTCTTCAGAAATCTCAATCTCTGATGGTTGCTTACAATAAAATTACATCAAATTAATACCGCTATGTCTCTTTGTTATGAAAGCTTCCTTTAAAAAATGAGTAACAGCTGAATAAAATAAAGTGGCCAGAATTCTTGTTCTTCCCCTCACCGAGGGCTACCTTGTACCAAATTGAATTGAAACCAATTGAAGACGACTGAGAAAGGGAGAACTTTATATCTTGGGGGTAAAAGTACATCTTTCCTAGTTGCCAGAGATTCCCACCTTCATATCCACTGTACTCTTCATTATTAGGAATGTCTTAAAAATGGCAAATAAGCCAAAGAAATAGAGCATTGCAAAACTGTGAGATAGGGCAGAAATCGTTATTCCCATCTGGAAGATGAGGGAATTGAAACACAGACATATTCCAGATGCAGCTGATTCTTCACAGAGCCTAGTCTTAGAATGAATAGCCCTAGTTAGAATGAATAGTGCAAACCTCATCTTAGGCTTGATTCTTCATTTTACTTGCATACCTCCATAATCCAAGCCACCAGGAATAAGTTTCCCAGGTAAAAAGAGAAAATGAGAAAAAGTCATCCCAAATATGTAACGGAGTAAGGACAGAACCCCATTATTACAAGTCCAAAGGCTATTTTCCAGACAGTATGCCTCGAGGCTCCCCACTTACCATTCACTTCTGGTTGCCTCCAGGACAGAAGAGTCTGAGGCCGTTTCTGGATGAGCATGCTTTATAGTTTCAGAGGACCAATGGCTGCCCTGGGAAAACCTTGTCTCATTCTGAGAATTTGCCATTTCCTGTCCTGGCCCCTGCTGCCTTCGGCCAGAAGGATGTGACATGGTGGAAAATGACCTGCCAGCACAGCACATCCCATATTTAGGAAATGAACATTGTGTGTTCGCTTTCCCCCAAACGCAGGAAGAGAACCACAGGCTCTTCCCCAACTTGAAACGAGTGTGTTGTCATTCTCCCAAGGGGGATACCCTGCCTTTCCTCTCCTGGAATAGCTAATGACGTGATCGGGAGGCCTTCAAACGCACTCCAGGCTGACCAATTATAGTGTTTCTTGAGGGGCCACCATTACAAAATCATTTTTAAAAGAAACAAGAGGGGATGGGAAACTTTCTTGTATCTGATAGAGCCGCTCATGGTCCACGCCTGTCTTTTAAAAAGCCTTGTGAGTCTGTGAGTGGTTGAAGCGTGTGATCCATTCAGCATGTGGCAGGTACACGCAGGCTTAGAAATGCAAGGCCACACCCACGGGAAGTGCTGCGTGCAGCTTTGGGCATCTCCAGCTGTGCAGAAGACACTAGAGGTCTCAGAAAGGGCGCATTGCAGGCCACATGCGTCAGAAAAATCAGTGAGGTCAGGCTGTGCAAGGAGCTAATTATACACTTGGAACAGCAGCAGGGATTCGACTTCCTGGGTTTTCGTTTCAAGTAGCAATTGTAGCCCATGTGATAGATAAATGAATGGATTCTATCTACAGGTTAGTGAAGCATGGGCTGAAGGGCAATTATTTTGCTAATTCAGGAGGAAGAAAAATGAGCGTAGCATCTGTGGACTTGCCGCGGACCAGATCACGTGGAAGGTAGATATCTCCGGGGCAGGCAGAGGTGGTTGGAGATCAGCTTGGGAACTCAGTCTTAACACAGGGCCACACATCCAAATGCAGCACCCTTTCTTCCAGCACTCTCAACTTCAGATGAGGAAGGCCACGTTGCTTTCTCACTTAAATGATGATTGCCTTAATTCTCTGATTCCTTTGGAAAGCTTTAACAGTCATATCATTCTGGATTATTAATGATTAAATCCCCCACCTTTATGACTATACTTTGTATTTATCAACACAGTACCATTTGCTACTACTCACAGCCACAGGCCTTTTGAACTTGATTTTTCTAAATTTGGTCCATGTCCAACTATTATGGTTACAGCTCTTCAAAGGACAGATAGAACCTCAGTCAAGATGTCTTGGGTATCTACCTGCACTTTTGAGGTTAGAAGTGGAAGAGTACCTTCCTCTGTCTCCAGAGACGTAGTCACTCCAAGTGGGATGTGAGCCAGGGTGAACTGGGGACAAGGAGGAACCATACTCTTGTTCTTCAGTCGGCACATGCTCCTCTGACTTCCCTGGACATTGTCCTGCGTGTTTGGGTTTAGAGGAACACATTAAATATTTTATGGATGAGGACTTTTGCTGGGAATCCTTTTCAGAGCATCAGCACCGTAGTACGGAAGGATTATTAGGATGAAGAACTAGGGGTATGGGAGAATGCACAGCATGGATACTTACCTCAGCCCACATCTAGGAATTTGTTTTTTCTCTGTGTGGAAAACTTATTTTCCTCATATTTGCCTCTTTACGGGGGAAAATATTGAGTTGTTTGACAGTTTGGGCTAGTCGAAGTTTTACTGCCCATAAAAACCTGGTACTTCACGTTATTTACAAGAACTGACACATGAACTTAAGACTTCCAATTCAGCATTTGTTTATTTCATACAGTAAGGCACAATTAGAAATTTGAGAAAAAATTGAAGGTATTTTGATCAAAAGTTCTATGTGGGCCATACCCACCCCCACAAAAAAAATCTGTGAACTGTGTCCTCAAACTTCTTTGCTAATTGTTTGTTGGGCACTTGTAACACATCACCCCAGAGAAGCTACATTGAAAATGATGATTGGTCCTGAAACTAGCCTACTGACCTTCAGATCTGTTAAACTTTTCTTTTTCTTTTCTTTTCTTTTTTTTTTTTTTTGAGACAGGGTCTTGCTCTGTCACCCAGGCTAGAGTGCAGTGTCACAGTCATAGCTCACTGCAGCCTGAAACTCCTGGAGTCAAGCGATCCTCCTGCCACAGACTCCTGAGTAGCTGGGACTACAGGCACATACCACCACATCTGGCTAATGTTTTTCTGTTTTTTTTTTTTTTTTTTGCAGATAGAGGAGTCTCACTTTGTTGCCCGGTCTGGTCTCAAACTCCTGGTCTCAAGTGATCCTCCTGCCTTGGCCTCCCAAAGTGCCAGGATTACGGGCATGAGCCACCGCACCTGGCCAGCAGATATGTTAATTCTTGATGCAGATGAACTGTAGCACTAACAGTACTAGCTTGAATTCTGAGTCCTAGAACTGTATGGAAATTCAGTGAAGGAAGGAAGAAAGATCTAGAGTTTTTTAAGCATAGAATCCCCAGGACCCAGCCCTAGAGAGTCTAATTCGGGAGATTTGGAGTGGGGTCTGGGAAAACGCAGGTGATTCTGACCTGCAGCTGTGTGTGTGTGAACCACTGCTCTAGAAGCTGGTGATTTTCTGACCACAGGTTACATGGCAGCAGAAACAGCAAGGCTAACAGACAGGAGTGTGTTAGTTAGGTGTTTATATAGTTAAGTTATTAACAACCCATTAGTTTTAGACACCTACTTAAAACTATCACATTTTAAAGATAAAGTGATGTTTATGCTCAGGGCCTCCCAGAGGCCTGGGCCACCTCCACTCTTCGAGGCTCTCGCTGAATTTTAAAAAATGAAGAAATTCTAAGATGGGATATAAAAAAGTATGGTTTATTTCTTTTAATTGCATTGTAATATATCTTATAATGTTGATATTTTGCTATTCACAATAGAATCACAGGATTTATAAAAATATTAATTCATAGTGCCCTACAGTGGTAAAGTGGCACATTTAGAGTTAGACAATGATGACTTTTTCCTTTTAATCCTTATTAGTATGTCTCAGTGACTATATGTAGGACCTCTTTTGGAGACAATATCAAAAATATAAAATTGAGACAATTTGTGAATGTGAGGTTTAGTCCAAAGGTCTTCCAGACTTTCCTTTGTAATCTGTTCTAATATGTACATTCACCCAAAAAAAAGAAAGTAAACTAAAATAATAACACATATTCATCTGAGGATTTTTGCCCATTTTTTTGTGAATTTCACGAGAATGTAAGTCCTGTACATAATTAAGGTCTCATAGTTGCCTGTTGAATTTAACTAAAAAAACCTGTTTTGTTGACTTGAAGAACTGTCATTATTTTCATAATAATTTTATAAGAATTTAGCATTAAATTGTTCCTTGGAATATACAGTCTGGTATAACCTGGAATACTTATACTGCAGAAAACTTTCAGTATAGCCATATTGCATGGAATCTCAACTGTTATTGTCATAAATTCATGGATCTGTGCAGGAAAAAAGACCCAGTGAACAAGGAACTCTAGTCATTTTCATTTCTCCAAACTGGGCTCCAATCTTTGTTAATATACACACACATCCTTAAACACCAGTGTTTAAACACTAGTCTATGTTCTTTTTTCCACTTAACGTTCCTACAGATACACACTTCTCTATGTTGACATAATCCTCACCTTTGTCATTTTTTAATAGCTATGTAATAATCCCATTGTTTGCTTAGTCATTTCCCTGTTAGACACTTGGATGGCTTCCAGGTTTTCTCACTGTTATAACTAGAGTTGCCAGGACATCTGTGTGCATTTCTCGCCTTTGAATTATTTCTTCGAGGAGTATTCACAAACAGGAAAATGCCAGAAGAAGGAGAATGAACATCTTCATGGTTTTTGTTACATGTTGCTGTGTTGCTTTCCAGAGGAACCAATTTATAATGCCATCGGCTTTGTAAGAATAGCAGCAGAAGGCTTCGTGACAACTCAGAGTTTTCTTATATTAATGTTTAATTTGGTCTGTTTCAGCTCCACAAACGTGTATTGAATACCTACTGTGTACCAGACGTTATGCTAGATTCTCAGGATAAAAAGCTGAATAAGATATGGTCCCTGCCCTCCAGGAGATGGCAATCCATTGGAAGAGAAAGAGAGGGAGCAAATCATTTAAATAGAATGTGGGCAGTGTCCGAGATGAGTGCAGGTACGGAGGAAGCACAGGGAAAATGCATGCCTAGGAAGTACTAGGGAAGACTTTCTGGAAGCACTGATACCGAGCTGAACCTTGAGGGTTTAGCAGAAGTTATTTGGACAGAAATTAGGAGAGATGCCGGGTGTGGTAATGAGTGCCTGTAGTCCAAGCTACTTGGAGGCCGAGGCAGGAGGACCACTTGAGCCCAGGATTTCAGGGCTGCAGTGAGCTATGATTGCACCACTGCATTCCAGCCTGAGTGAGAAAGTGAGATCCTATCTCTCTTTTTTTTTTTTTTTTTTTTTTTTGAGACAGAGTCTCACTCTCTTGCCTGGGGTGAGTGCCGTGGCATCAGCAACCTCAAACTCCCGGGCTCAAGCAACCCTACTGTCTCAGCCTCCCGAGTAGCTGGGACTACAGGCATGCACCACCATGCCCGGCTAATTTTTTCTATATATATTTTTAGCTGTCCAATTAATTTCTTTCTATTTTTGGTAGAGACGGGTCTCGCTCTTGCTCAGGCTGCTCTCGAACTCCTGAGCTCAGAGCTATCCGCCCGCCTCGGCCTCCCAGAGTGCTAGGATTACAGGCATGAGCCACCGCGCCCGGCCAAGATCCTATCTCTCTTAACAACAACAAAAAAAGGTCAGGAGGGAGAGGAGGGCAGAATGGACAAAGGAACAGAATGGACAAAGGCATGGAGGAGTGTCCAGGAAGCTTCAGGCGGTTTAGTATTGCTGAACATAAAGTGGGAAGCTGGGAATGCCTAGGGATGAGGCTGAGGGGGCATACAGAAGCCAAGTCATGATGGCTTTCAAATGCCATCTGTGGGGGCAGAGAGCCATTGAAGGCATTCATCTGTGGCCTTCCAGGGTTAGGTTTGACATCACTGACAGTTGTGCGAAGGGGAGTTTTCAGAGGTACACAACTAAAAGCCAGGAGATAAGTTAAAAGGTTATCAAAGTACTTGAGAGAGATTATCCTGGATTTGGGATAGTGTTCATAGGATGGAATAGACAGCATAAAATACAGAATATGTTTTGGAAGCAAAATTAGCTAATCATACTCAAAGCTTCTGCTCAGACATGGTACCCATCATATCAACTTGCATTCTATTGGTCAATCAAGTCACATGGCCAACCCAACACCAAGAGGGTGGGGTAGTATACTCCTCCCATGAGGGGAGGCAAGAGGAAGAAATGTAAACCATCAGACCATGGTCGGAGTGCTCTCCTTGCAGAGCAGATATTCCAAGATGAACTGTGACACCGCCAACCATCCCATATTCCCTCTACCTCCTCAGTTACTTCTTTGCAGTTGCAGTCTTCCTCTGGTTATACAGGTTGAGGGGTTGAGTATTCCTAATCTAAAATCCGAAATGGACCAAAATCCAAAACTTTTTGAGGACCAACATGATGCTCAAAGGAAATGCTCACTGGAGCATTTTGGATTTTGGAATTTCAGATTACAGGTGCTCAACCACGAAGTATATAATGCAAATATTCCAAAATCCGAAAAAATCCAAAATCCAAACCACTTCTGGTCCCAAGCTTTTCTGATAAAGGATACACAACCTGTACTAAGAATCTCACTCTGGCTAATATAAGTAAATTACTACTATGAGTCTGAGGGCATGTGCTGAGAGTGGGAAAGGACCAAGGAGCTCCAGACAACCGAGAAACTGGAAGGACAGCTGCTGCTTTGTCATTGGAACAGTCTGTTTGGATGCCACTGACAACCACGGTTCCCTCTTGTCTTTGCATCAGCTTAAGAATCAAAGTTCTAGGAGTGACCACTGGGTGGCTGAGCTCAGGTCTAGGGAACTGGCCGTGCTGGGGAGGGAGAGGAAAGGGAATGGCCTTGGCTTCCAAGTGGGAGATGGTAACAGAACTTTACCCTCCCACCAACATTACATATAGTCGGGGAGAAGAAATTTCACACTGGGGAATTACAGTGCGGTGGCATATTAGGGAAAGGGAAACTGATGCTTTGAGAAAAATAAAAAGAAATTTGCCACAATAAACATTTTAACCTGATTTGGCCCACCTGGAGTTTATTATAGTCCATGGTGGGTGCTAATTCTTCTCCAGACTGATACAACTTTCATCCCTTGTTATTAAAAAAATGTTATTGCTGGTTTCTCTTATATTGATTTTTTTCCCATTGTTTACATCTATCTATATAAAATCTATTTCACTGATCAATTTACCTGGGTTTAATTCAATATAATTTTGAAAATTAGTGCTTCATAATAGGATTTTTATTTTTAAAGGGAGAATTGATCATCATTGTTTTTAGCTGGAAAAAATGTGTATCTTTGGTAATCTTACTTGCTTTTTCTCACGGACAAATCTGGCACTGGGAGCTCTTCGATTGTCCCAGGCTCCCTCATGTGATCAACTAAAGGCAGTTTGAGTTTGTTCCACTTCCTCCTCCACAGGTGTGCACACCTGCACAGAACACCTGGGATCCTGTGGGTGAAACATACATTATATCATTACTGTAGAAGTGTTTGCCCCCTGGGCCCTATTATAGAATATCTAGTTCACCACATGCCTTTTCCTCTAGTGCCAGGAAGACCGCAGCTGAGTCCACATCCCTTCAGCAGCCATAAAGATTCTCTTATCACTCAGGACACAGGGAAACAATTACCTTTGTCTGACCCTTTCCCAGGCTTGGTCATTATCTTCCAGGTTCTCAGACATACACAACAGTCATTGCAACCTGGATTATAACACCTGCTTGTTTTGTATCTACAGAGGCATAATAAATCTTAAGCTTTCTAACTTTTAGACTACTTGAATAGTTTAATTTTTAGCAAGTCTTTGATAGGTGAGATAATGTTAGATATTATCTTTTTTAACTTTGCTTAAAGGCTATTTTCAATTGAATTCAGTCAGTGCACACTAACTAGTATGATGAAGCCAGGAGTGTATCTTGTAACATCCTGAAAGTTGATCACTACTGTTCTAGTTATTTTCTTTTTTGCTTAATAAATCGTTTCTTTAGTGGGTTTTCAACTCGTTGATTTTGAATTAGGTAAGAAAATAATTTTTTATGTAATACACCTTTTTTCCTCCAATCTTGCTTTTTTGTTTATTAGACTTTATTTTTTTAGAGCAATATTAGGTTCACAGCAAAAGTGGGTGGAAGGTACAAGGAAACGGCATATACCACACGTGCCAGTCTCCCGTTGTCACCACCCCCCACCGAGTATGTCACGATTGATGAAACTGCATTGACCCGAAGCCCACAGTTTACATTAGGGTTCCTTCTTGGCGTTGTACATTCTATGGGTTTGGCAAGATGGTGCCATGTGTCCACTGTTACAGTATCATACAGGGTAGTTCCACTGCCCTGAAAATCTGTGTTTCACCTATTCTTCCCCACACCCCCCAAGCCACTGATCTTTTTACCATCTCCATAGTTTTACCTTTTCCTGAATGTCACATAGTTGAAATTATCTAGTATGTAGCCTTTTCAGATTGGCTTCTTTCACTTACTAATATGCATTTGTTTCCTCCATGTTTTCTCATGGCTTCATAGCTGGTTTCTCTTTAGCACTGAATAATATTACACTGTTTGCATATACCACAATTTATCCATTCACCCCCTGAAGGACATCTTGGTTACTTCCAAGTTTTGGCAATTACAAATAAAGTTGCTATAAACATCTGTTTGCAAGTTTTTGGTAGACACGAGTTTTCAATTCCTTTGAGTAAATACCAAGAAGCATGATTGCTATGTGATAGCTTATAGTAAGAATATGTTTAGTTTTTTGAGAAACTGCCAAACTGTCTTCCAAACTTGGCTGGACCATTTTGCATTCCCAGCAGCAATGAATGAGAGCTCCTGTAACTTCACATCCTTCCCAACTTTTGGTGTTGTCAGTGTTCTAGATTTTGATCACTCTAATAGATGTATAGTGGTATCTCATTGCTGTTTTAATTTGCGTTTTCCTGTTTACATACAATATGGAGCATATTTTCATATACTTATTTGGCTTTGGCGAGGTGTCTGTTAAGGTCTTTCCCCATTTTTTTGTGAGGTTGCTTTTTTAAGATTTCTCTGTATATTGTGGGTAACAGTCCCTTATTAGATAAGTCTCTTGCAAATATTTCCTCCCAGTCTGTGGCTTGCCTTTTCATTCTCTTCACAATGTCTTTTGCAAAGACGAAATTTTTAATTTTAGTAAGGTCCAGCTTATCAATTGTTTCTTTCATGGATTCTGCCTTTGGTGTGTGTCTAAAAAGTCATCATCGAACTCAGGGTCACCTAGATTTTCTTCTGCTATCTTCTAGGAATTTTACAGTTTTATGTTTTACATTTAGGTCTGTGACCAATTTTAAGTTAACTTTTGTGAAGAGTGTAAGATCTGTGCCTGGATTTTTTTTTTTTTTTTTTTTTTTTTTTTTTTTTTTTTTTTTTTTTTTTTTTTTTTTTTTTTTTTTTTTTTTTTTTTTTGCATGTGAATGTCTAGTTTCCAACACCATTTTTGAAAAGACTATCTTTGCTCCATTGTCTTGCCTTTGCTCCTTTGTCAAAGATCCGTTGACTATATTTGTTTGGGTCTATTTTGGGCTCTCTGTTCTGTTCCATTGATCTGTTTGTTCATTCTTTCACCAATACCACACTGTCTTGATTATTGTAGCTTTATGGTAACTCTTAAAGTTGGATAGTGTTAACCCAACTTTGTTCTTCTCTTTCAATACTGTCTTGTCAGGCCGGGCGCGGTGGCTCACGCCTGTAATCCTGCACTCTGGGAGGCCGAGGCGGGCAGATCGTGCTGAGCTCAGGAGTTCGAGACCAGCCTGAGCAAGAGCGAGACCCCATCTCTACCAAT
>RJWJ010003973.1:18237-46173 GCA_004363605.1 Indri indri
CTAAAAATATATACAGAAAAAATTAGCCGGGCATGGTGGCACATGCCTGTAGTCCCAGCTACTCGGGAGGCTGAGACAGTAGGATTGCTCGAGCCCAGGAGTTTGAGGTTGCTGTGAGCTAGGCTGACGCCACGGCACTCGCCCCAGGCAAGAGAGTGAGACTCTGTCTCAAAAAAAAAAAAAAAAAAAAAAAAGAAATACAATAAAGGTTAATTAAATTTAACTCTGAAAGCATCAGTACATTTAAAAAAAAAATACTGTCTTGTCTATTCTGGGTCTTTTGCCTCTCCATATAAACTTTAGAATCAGTTTGTCGGTATCCACATGATAACTTGCTGGGATCTTAATTGGGATTGCATTGAATCTAAAGATCAATTTGGGAAGAACTGACATTTTTTTTTTTTTTTTTTTTTTTTTTTGAGACAGAGTCTCACTCTCTTGCCTGGGGTTGAGTGCCATGGCGTCAGCCTAGCTCACAGCAACCTCAAACTCCTGGGCTCAAGCAATCCTACTGCCTCAGCCTCCCAAGTAGCTGGGACTACAGGCATGCGCCACCATGCCCGGCTAATTTTTTTTTTTCTATATATATTTTCAGCTGTCCAATTAATTTCTTTCTATTTTTGGTAGAGACGGGGTCTCGCTCTTGCTCAGGCTGGTCTCGAACTCCTGAGCTCAGGACGATCTGCCCGCCTCGGCCTCCCAGAGTGCTAGGATTACAGGCATGAGCCACCGCACCCAGCCAAGAACTGACATTTTGACAATATTGAGTCTTCCTATCCATAGACATGAAATATCTTTCCATTTATTTAGTTCTTTGATTTCTTTCATCAGTGTTTTATAGTTTTCCTCATATAGATCTTATGCATATTTTGTTAGATTTATACCTAAGTATTTCATTTTGGGGGCTGCTAATACAAATAGAATTGTGTATTTAATTTCAAATTTCACTTGTTCTTTGCTAATATATAAGAAAACAATTGACTTTTGTATATTAACCTTGTAGCCTACAACCATGTTATAATCACTTATTACTTCCGGGAGTTTTTTGTCAATTTTTCAGGTTTTCTACATAGGCTCTCATGTCATCTGTCCAAAAAGGCAGTTTTGTTTCTTTCTTCCTAATCTGTATACCTTTTATTTTCTTATCTTGTCTTATTGCATTAGCTAGGTCTTCCAGCATGCTGTTGAAAAGGAATAGTGATAGGGGACATCCTTGCCTTGTTCCTGATCTTACTGGGAAAGTTTGTAGCTTTTACCATTAAGTATGATGTTAGCTATAGTATTTTTTATAGATATTCTTAGTCAAGGTAAGAAAGGTCCCCTCTGTATCTAGTTTACTAGGAGTTTTCATCATGAATGGGTATTAGATTTTGTCAAATGTTTTTTCTATATCTGTTGATATGATCATAGGATTTTTCTTCTTTAACTTGTTGATGTGATGGATTATATTAATTGATTTGTGAATCTTGAACCAGCCTTGCATACGTTGGAGAAATCCTCCTTGGTCATGGTGTATAAATTCTTTTCATACATTGTTGAATTCAATTTGCTAATATTTTTTAATGAATCTAGGTTGCATGAGAGATATTGGTCTGTAGTTTCTTTTCTTGGCCTAGTTTGGTATTAGGATAATGCTGGCCTCATAGAATGAGTTAGGAAGTATTCTCTCTGCTTCTATTTTCTGAAAGAAATTGTAGAAAATTGGTATAATTTCTTCCTTTTACTTGTGGTAGAATTCACTAGGGACCCACCTGAGCCTAGTAATTTCTGTTTTGGGAGGTTATTAATTATGATTCTATTTAGGCCTATTCAGATTGTCTATTTCTCGCTGTATGAATTTGGGTAAATTACGTCTTTCAAGGAATTGGTCCATTTTATCTAGGTCATCAAATTTGTGGGCACAGACTTTTTTATAGTATGCCTTCGTTTTCCTTTCAATGTTTATGAGATTTATAGTGATGTCCCCTCTTTTATTTCTAATATAAGTAATTTATGTCCTCTTTCTTTTTTGCTTAGTTAACCTGGCTAGAGGCTCGTTGCTTTTATTAATCTTTTCAAAGGACCAGCTTTTGATTTCATTGATTTTCTCTATTGATTTCTTATTTTTAATTTAATTGATTTCTGCTCTAATTTTTCTTATTTCTTTTCCTCTGCTTACCTTTTTTTTTTATCTCAGCATATTATGAGGGTACAGATGTTTAGGTTACATATGTTGCCCTTGCCCCCCCTTCCCCCCAAGTCCAAGCTTCAAGTGTGTCCATCCCTGGGGAGGTGCGCATCGCACTCATCGTTTGTGCATATACCGGTCCCCTCCTCTCCCCTCCCCCTCCCCCTGCCCAACATCCAATAAATGTTATTGTTATATGTGCACTTAAGTGTTGATCAGTTAATACCAATTGGATGGTGAGTACATGTGGTGCTTGTTTTTCCATTGTTAGGATACCTCACTTAGTAGAATGTGTTCCAGCGCTTTCCAGGAGAATACAAGAGGTGCTATATCTCCGTTGTTTCTTAAAGCTGAATAGTACTCCATGGTATACGTATACCACAGTTTATTAATCCACTCATGTATTGATGGACACTTGGGTTGTTTCCCTCTTTGCTCCTCTTTTTCTAATTTCCTAAGATGGAAGCTTGGATGATTGATTTTAGATCTTCTTCTCTAATGTATGCATTCAATGCTATAAATTTACCTCTCAGCACTGATTTTACTGCATCCTACAGATTTGATACGTGGTGTTTTCATTTTCATTTAGTTCAAAATATTCTCAAATTTCTCTTCAGATTTCTTTTTTGACTCATGTGTTATTTAAAAGTATGTTATTTAATCTCCAAGGATATTGAGATTTTCCAGCTATCTTTCTCTTATTAATTTCTAGTTTAATATCATTGTGGTTTGAAAGCAGACATTGCATGATTTTCGTTCTTTTAAATTTGTTGGCTGGGCATGGTGGCTCATGACTGTAATCTTAGCACTCCAGAAGGCCAAGGCAGGAGGATCACTTGAGGTCAGGAGTTCCAGACCAGCCTGAGCAAGTGTGAGACCTTGTCTCTACTAAAAATAGAAAAATTAGCCAGATGTGGTGGCACATGCTTGTAGTCCCAGCTACGTGGGAAGCTGATGCAGGAGGACTGCTTGAGCTCAGGAGTCCAAGGTTACGGTGAGCTATGATCATGCCACTGCATTCCAGCAGGATGACAGATTGAGATCCCTTCTCTTAAAAAAAAAAAAAATATATATATATATATATATATGTATTTCTGGCTTTAACTTCTGTGCTAAAAAAAATAGTTTAAAGTAGCTTCATAAAAGGGAAGGTAGATTCTATTTTTTTTTTAAATTTCTGCCTATTATAGGGGTGCAAATGTTTAGGTTATGTTGCCCTTGCCCCCCCCCAGTAGATTCTATTAATGTAAGTTAGACTTCTGCACATAGAGTGAAAACATGGAGCTTGAGTCCTAAGTCTGCAGTTCATGTGTAGCTTTGAGTAAGTCACTTGACCCATTGCTTTTATAAGGTTTTCTTTATTACATTTAAAATGAATGTGGAAGCCCTTTGAGACCTATGAAATGTGATACAATTACAAGATATTATTACCTTTTTTTCAAGTCAGTAACTATTTGTTATTTCTGGTTATCAGAAGTGTTTTAAATAGTTCAACATTTGTACAGTATCCAAGGGTATTGGTTCCAGGACTCCCCTCAGATACCAAAATCCACAGATGTTCAAGTCCCTGATATAAAATGGTGTAGTTTTGCATACAATTATGCCTATCTTCCCATATACTTTAAATCACCTTGATTACTCATAATACATAATACAATATGATGTTATGTAAATAGTCATTATATTGTATTTTTAGTATCGTATTGCATTTTTTATTATTTTTTTTTCTTTCTATATTTTTTAGAGACAAGGTCTTGTTCTGTTGCCCAGGTTGGAGTGCAGTGGTGTGATCACAGCTCACTGCAACCTTGAGCTCCTGGGCTCAAGTGATCCTCCGCCTCCAGAGTGGAGCTGGGACTACAGACATGCACCACCGCACCTAGCTAATTTTTAAATTTTTTGTAGAGACAGGGTCTCACTATGTAACCCAGGCTAGTCTCCAACTCCTGGCCTCAAGTGATCCTCCCACCTCAGCCTCCCAAAGTGCTGGGATTACAGGCATGGGCCGCCATGCCCAGCCTATATTGTCATTATTTATTGGGTTTTTTCCAAATATTTTTGCTCTACACTTGGTTGAATTTATGGATGCAAAACCCACTAATACAGAGGGCTGACTGTACTTTATTATTTTATAGTATATTGTTTTACTTACCAGCTGATTTTACTTTATATCAGTGTTTTATTATTGCCTTTTCATGGCTCTCTCGAAAATATCTTTTTTATTTTTTAGGTATGGGGCAATTCAAAAGTGATTTTTAGCTCATCAATCTATAATGTTCTCTGCTCTTTTTGCAACCGTGGTAGGCAGCTTGGGAACCTATGTTCCACCCTTGGTCTGACAACATCTCTTTACCTCCATCCAAAGGATTCCAGTGTCTGTGTTAGTACCACACTGCATGATCCTGCTTCACTGACTACAGCCAATTGGACCAAAGGTGGACATCTAAATGAAACATGGCCAATCAAATTCTTTCTCCTGAGAGTTTGGAATTTGAACCTAGAGAGAGTTGAGTCAGTCTTCTCAATGGCTGGAACTGAAATATGGAACTCAGTATCTGTGGGCAGCCATATTTTGCCCATTATGTTCCCCAAAGAGTAGGGAAACTTTGTCTGCTGGAAAATAATAAAGAGACAAAGACCCGAGAAACAGTCTTAATTTTTATTTCTTGCCGTCCTTCGGTTTTATAAGCCATCTGTATATTCCTTTTTTCCAACTCCCCTTTTATTCCTTGAGTGATCCTGATTTGATTCCTGATCTCTGCAACAGAGAGCCCCAACCAACACTACAGCATAGAAGATCTGCTCTTCAACTTTAATGTTAAAAGAATTAACACAGATTTCTAGAAGTGTTTCCTCTGTGCAATGCCCTTAAGTGAATCAAATGTTTAATAACCATTTAGGGGATTTTCTTACTTTTGTCTTCACCTTAGGTATAACAATGCTTTCTTTTCATGCAACATATAGTTTATCCTGTGCTCACTTTGGCAGCACACATACCAAAATATAGTTTATCTTTATTCTTCTAATCACAAAAGAAATGCATAATTCTTATACAAACTTCTATAATACCGAAATACAGAAAATTAGAAATAATAGTGTTCCTTCTCCATTTGTTTTCACCCTCTAGAGGTAATACTGAGGTTTATAGCTTGCTGTGTGTTCTTACATAATGTTTATGATAACACAAATATGTGCATTTCAAATGTGTTTACAATTTTCTTTCACAGAAATAGCACATTGTATATTGCTATGCAACTTTTTTCTACTTAAAAAATGTAACATAAACATATATGTGTATATTTGTAAATATAATATATATGACATTATAAAGTAGAGTTGTCCCTTGGTATCCACAGGGGATTGGTTCCAGGGCCTTCTGTAGATAACAAAATCCAAAGATGCTCAAGTCTGTGATATAAAATGGTGTAGTATGATATTTATATATAACATATGTACATCCTCCCATATACTTTAAATCATCTCTATATTATGTATAATACTTAATACAATGTAAATGCTATGTAAATAGTTGTTATACTGTATCGCTTTTTGATTTGTATTTTTTTTTACTGTATCGTGGGGTTTTTTTTCAAATATTTTTCATCCAAGTTTGGCTGAATCCACAGATGCAGAACTCATGGATTCAAAGGACCAACTGTAATACATACAGGAAGGTGTGCGTAGGTCATACACAAATACTATGCCATTTTATACTAGGGACTTGGGAATCCTCAAATTTTGGTATCTACAAGGGGTCCTGGAATAAATCCTTCTTGGTTACCTGGTTATAGCTATACTTGAGAATTGCTAAGAGAGTAGATTTTAAATGTTCTCATCACGAAAAAAAATGGTACGTATGTGAGGTAATGGATATATTAATGTGCTTGATTTAGCCATTCCACAAGGTATATATATGTCAAAACATCATGCTGTACACCATAAATATATACAATTTTTATCATTGATTAAAAATAAATTCATTAGGCTAGGTGTGGTGGCTCTCACCTATAATCCCAGCACTTTGAGAGGCTGAGACGAGAGGATCACCTGAGGCCAGGAGTTCGAGACCAGCCTGGGCAACACGGCAAGACCCTGTCTCTACAAAAAAAATGTTTTTTAATTAGTTGGGCATAGTGGTGTGAACCTATAGTCCTAGCTACTAGAGAGGCTGAGGCAGGAGGATCACTTGAGCCCAAGAATTCAAAGTTATAGTGAGCTGTGATCAAGCTACTGCATTCCAGCCTGGGTGACAGAGTGAGACCCTATCTCTAAAAAAATAAAAATAATAAGGCCACCTGTAGTGGCTCATGCCTGTAATCCTAACACTCTAGGAGGCTGAGGCGGGAGGATCGCTTGAGGTCAGGAGTTCGAGACCAGCCTGAGCAAGAGCAAGAGCCCGTCTCTACCAACAAATAGAAAAACGAGCCAGGCATGGTAGTGCACGCCTCTAGTCCCAGTTACTCAGGAGGCTGAGGCAGGACGATCACTTGAGCTCAGGAGTTCAAGGTTGCAGTGAGCTATGATCCTGCCACTGCACTCAAGCCCAGGAGACAGAGTGAGACTGTCTCAAAAATAAATAAATAAACAAATAAATAAAATAATTAATTAACTTTTCTAAAAATCACCAAAAACATCGTTCTACTCATTCCCTATCCATAGATCATTTTTTGCCCTTTCTCTTTGGCCTCTCTGGGCCTCACCAGGCTGACTCCTATGGACCACCTGGCTCAGGTTCCCACGCCAAATGCTTCTGCTTGGGTTCAGCTAATCAGAGGTACGAGCAAGAGATCAGAGCATAAAAGGAAGGAAGTCAGAGTGTTCCTTCTCTGTTTCCCCATCTGCTTCGGCTCTGCCTTTTGCAGCAGTGGCCCGCCTCTTTGGCTGTAGCGCCACTGGCGGCCCTGCCTCCATGGTTCCAAATTTCCCTGGGCTCCTTTCATATTATGCCCTCTCCTTTGCACCTGAGGCCCTAGAGACAATAATACTTTTCCACTATTGCTAGTCTCTAAGTACTTCACCTTTCTTTGTTTGCTTAGCACTACCCAACCTCTATAAGTAAACCCTTCCTTAGAAATATGTTTATTTGAACCATTTGGGAGTGAATTTTATTCCCTGCTGGGACCCTCTCTTAAACAGACATTTTTCCAAAGTGACACATGTAGCTGTCACTCATAGTAGGGACAAGTCATGATTTATTTATTCATTTTTTATTTGATAGACGTTTATCATAATTTCAACTGAATTATTTATTACAAACAATGGTGCAATAAACATCCTTGTGTGTGGGGGTGTGTGTGTGTGTGTGTGTGTGTGTGTGTGTGTGTATACTCTTGCAAGTATTTCTGCAGGGGAGATTTCTAAAATTGGAATTGCTTGAACAAAAGGCATACATATTTTGAATTTGATATTTTCCTTTTCCTACTGGGTAGAAATTCAAGAATTTCCTCTCCCTGGAACATACTTACACCTAATGAACAACAAACAAGCTATAGCCATGATAAATAAAAAAGTAAGGCTCTAGTCAAATATGCATATTTAGACCATTAATCCAAAGAAATGGATATTTTTAAACCTAAAAATAAAGTAAGTCTTTATAAAGGGGTTTCTGAATCCTACAGCTATTCAGACAATGTAATCCTACAATCAGCTTTATTCCAAGGAAAGAGAACAATTTCTGACTGTTTTAACTAATCTGACCAGAAAAAGTTTCAGTAGTTCCCAAGTGTATTAGATTAAGCACATGATTAACAATACAATTCAAAGAACATTCTGATACTAAGTTTTAGAGTACATTCACATAATATACAACTTCTATTTGGGACCCAAATACCAAGATGTTTGCTGTCACATTCTAGTTTTAGGTTAACAAGGCTTAATATCTCAAAAGGACAAAAAGTTTCCAAAGAGACAAGACAGATGTTCATTGAGCATTGTATGTAATAATAATAAATTTAAAATAATCTAAATCTCCATGAGTAGGGAAATGGTTAAACTTTGGTACATCCGTACTACAGAATACTATGCTGCGATTTTAAAATTCACTTCCTTGATTATTAGTGAGGTTGAGCATCTTTCAGATGTTTGGGGGGTTTTCCGCCTTTTCTCTATCTTCATATGTGAATTATCTGTTCGTATCCTTTGCCATATTTCTATTGGGTTGCCTCTTTTCTTATCCATATGTATAACATTTACTATGACATGGATACTAATTATTTGTTATGTGTGTTACAAATATTTGCTTCCATTTAGTTGATTGTCTTTTAATTGAATTCATGGTGTTGTATAGTCCTGATACCATGTAACCAAATAATCTATCAATATGACCTTTTACCTTTCTACATCTTCTAATAATACTAGACTCTTCTAAGGTTTTTTGTTTGTTTGTTTTTGCTTTTTGTTGTTGTTGGGATTTTTTTTGTTTTTTTGGTTTGTTTGTTTGTTTTTTGAGACAGGGTCTCACTCTTTTGCCCAGGATAGAGTGAAGTGCTGTCATCATAGCTCACTGCATCCTCAAACCTGGATCGCTGGGCTCAAGCGATCCTCCTGCCTCAGCCTCCTGAGTACCTGGGACTACAGGTGCACGCCACCACACTCAGCTAATTTTTCTATTTTTCAGTAGAGACAGGGTCTTGCTCTTGCTCAAGCTGGTCTCAAATTCCAGTCCTCAAGCAATCCTCCCACCTCAGCCTCCCAAAATGCTAGGATTATAGGCATGAACTACTGTGCCTGGCCTCTTCTAGGTTTTTAATAACACTTCTATTAACATTTGTGAGTGGTAAGAAGTAGAAATTCAATATCTTCTTCCAAATGGAAGGCCAATTATCCTGATATCTTTCCCAGAAGCCTCAGTGAATGTCTTCTCATCTTTCATTCATTTTGGTCATGCCCATCTGTAAACCAGTCATTCTGGACAGGATGACCTGACATGCTTAAGTCAACCAAGGCAGCAACTGGAGCTGAAGATGTGGTCAGTCCCTCTCAACACATTTCAATAAGGCTTAATGAAGGAAAAGTATATCCAAAATAAATTTTGAGAAACTTCCTCAAAGAAAATGAAACAAATGCCAAGAAAAAAGAAATCGATGTCCGCTGTATAACCTATGACTTGGCCCATGCCTTATCTCCATTAACTTATTTGTCTAGTCCTACATCAATATCACATTGTTGAAATTACCAAAGTTGGTGATATGCTTTATAACCTCTTGTCATACCAGATGGCAAGGAAGCTAACAAAGACAATTAGAGTTGTGCCAGAGGGACACAGGAGGCAATATGGGCCAAGATGGGATAATTTGAGCTTCATTAAGGATAATAATGATAATGGATCGAAACCCACCAAGTATATTTAAATCCATGAGTTCATAAGGGTTTAAAAACAAACAACTGCAGCAGTCCTTCCTTATCTGTGTTTTACTTTTTGTGGTTTCAGTTACCCTTGGTCGATTGAAGTCTGAAAATATTAAATGGACAATTTCAGAAATAAACAATTCATAAATTTTAAATTGTGTGCCATTCTGAGTAGTGTGATGAAATCTCTCACTGTCCTGCTCCGTCCCCCTGGGACATTAATCCTCCCTTTGTCCATCAGATCTACAGCTGTCCACCAGCTGGTCACTTAGGAGCCATCTGGGTTATCAGATCTGCTGTCTCAGTGTCACAGTGTTTGTGTTCAAGGAACCTTTATTTTACATAATAATGGTCCCAATACACCAGAGTAGTGATGCTGGCTATTCTGATATGCCAAAGAGAAGCGGGTAAAATGCTTCCTTTACATGAAAGTTCTCCACTTGATAAGAAAAGAACTTATATGCTGAGATTGCTAAGATCTACAGTAAGAATGAATCTCCTATCCATGAAATTGTGAAGAAGGAAAACGAAATTTTTCCTAGTGTTGCTGTCACCCCTCAAACTGCAAAAGTCATGGCCACAGTGCATGATAAGTGCTTAATTAAGATGGAAAAGGCATCAAATCTGTGGGTAGAAGAGATGAACAGAAACAAGTTCCAACTAACAGCAACGTGTTGCACCACAAAGCATTGAGCCTATACAAAGACATCAGCAAGGGATCCCTTGAAAAGAATGACACAAAGCCGTCTGCTCCAAGTAAGGGATGTTTGCACAGACTTCGGAATACAGAAGGTCAATAGCAGCCTGAATCTTCATCACGCTGCCTGTCTCGCTCACCTCACTTCATCCCATCACGTAGGCACTGAATCATCCCCATCACCACGAGAAGAAAAAGGGTATGTACCGTACAGCAAGATACGTTGACAAAGGGAGAGACCACAGTCACATAACTTTTATCACAGTATATTGTTATAATTGTCCTATTTTATTATTAAAATTGTTGTTAATCTCTCACCATACCTAATTTATAAATTAAGCTTTACCATAGTTATGTGTGCATAGGAAAAAACATAGTATAGAAATAAGGTTTGGTACCATTTGTGGTTTCACACATCTATTGGGTCTGGGAACTTATCCCCGTGGACAAGGGGGCACTGTTGTAACTGGTCACCTTGGAAGGATGGAAGGCAACTGCTCTATATCTTAAAAACTGGTAAATAGTGGGACTGAGCAAGCATTCTTCCTGCCTTTCCTATGTGAACTATACCCATGGATTCAAGGAAGTGCTATAAAAGTCAAGAGATGGTTGTACAACTCTGTGAATATACTAAAAGCCAGTGAATCGCACCCTTTAAATAGGCAAATTGTATGTTATGTGAATTATATCTCAATAAAGTGGTTTTTTTCTAAAGTCAAGAGAGTGGTTGTTTTCGGGAGAAGGAAGAGGGTTGAGATTGGATGGGACACATAGTGGGGTTTTTGTGGTGGCCGACAAGGTTCTGTTTCTTGACCAAGGTGATAGTTACAAAGATATTCTCTCTACAATTTGTTTCATACACTTTTATTAATCTGTGGTTTTTAATTTTTCAGTAAAAAATTAAGTAAAATAAGCCACTAGTGGTTAAGGTGTGGGTGAAAAGAGCGAGCACAGCCCTGGGCTGCGGCACTGCTGGGCTGTCCCAGACGTCATGCGATCTGGCTTTGGCTGAACGTTGTGCACTGATCTGGGTGGTCCGTCATGGTTCGGTGGGTCAACGGTCACCAGTGGCAGGTCTATAGTGAACTTGGGCTCCATAAAAGGGCTGTGACTGCCTCAGAACTGAGCTTCAGGCTTCTCCAGGGGGAGCTAACAGGACTATGGTCATGTTGCCTGCAAACATGAGCCCAGAGTCTACTTTCTTCGAATTTCCTTGGAGATGATGGTATAAGCAAAAATTATTGGATATTTTTTTTAGTTCTCTTGTTCCAGAGAAAACTCAATTAAAAAGCAGCTGTAGAAAGAACAAGCATTGTATGATTCCATTTATAGGAGGTACCTAGACTAGGAAATTCATAGAGACAGAAAGTAGAACAGCGGCTGCCAGGGGCTGGGGGTTAGGGGAATAGAGTGTTATTGTTTAGTGAGCACAGAGCTTCCGTTTGGGATGATGAAAAAGTTCTGGATATGGATAGTGGTGGCGGTCGCACAACAATGTGAATGTCCCTAATGCTGCTCAACTGTACCCTATAAAATGGTTAAAATGGTAAATGTGGGGGAAAGGGGGAAAAAAAAGAAAAAATTGGTAAAATGTTATGTATCTTTTACCACAATTTAAAAAAAAACGGTGGAGAAAGGACAGGGAAATCACTATACAACTTACCAAACTAATTGAAGAAAAATGTAAAATTCTTGGAAAGATTAAGCATATTACAAGAGATTAAGATGGCCTAGGATTATCCTCACAAGTGCCAGCCTTCAGAAAGACTCCAGGGGAGCAGCAGATCTGGAAGCTGAACGGGTCCAGCGCTATGTTCCGTGGCAAAGCAGATCTTACAGAAAAAGAACTGAAAAAAGAGAAACCTGGAAAATTGATTGCTGGCATGACCAGGTGAAAAACATAACAGAATAAAGTCCATGCAATCTGTCGTGCTTTTTCTTTTTCCTTTTTTTGAGACAGAGTCTTGCTTCGTCACCCAGGCTGGAGTGCCGTGGCGTCAGCCTAGTTCACAGCTAGGGCTGTGAGCTCCAATTCCTGTGAGCTCCAATTCTTGTGGGCTCCAACTCCTGGGCTCAAGGGGTCCTCCTGCCCCTCAGCCTCCTGAGTAACTGGGACCACAGGTGCACACCACCATGCCTGGCTAATTTTTTTCTATTTTTAGTAGAGATAGGGTCTCGCTCTTGCTCAGGCTGGTCTCGAACTCCTGATTTAAGGGATCCTCCAACCCAGGGATCCTCCAACCCCGGCCTCCCAAAGTGTGTGGATTACAGGCGTGAGCCACGACGCCCAGCCTTCAGCCTTTTTCTTTTGGCAAAGTCTTCTCCAATACGGGTCTTCATCCCAGGACCAGCTTCATTGATAGCAGCTCTTTCCACTCCTCTCCATTGAGAGTCTCCCCTTTGTTCCCAGGCTTCATTCTTCTGACTTACATTAGCCAGGGGTCTCCAGAGAAACAGAACCAATAGGATATACAGAGAGAGAGAGAAAGATTTATTTTAAGGAATTTGTTCACACGATCGAAAGGGCTGGCAAGTCTGAAATTTCTAGAGCAGTCCAGCAGGCTGGGAACTCAGGGAAGAGTTGATGCTGCAGTTTTGAGTCTGAAATGTGCAGGCTGGAAACTCAGACAGGAGTAGACAGTACGGTCTTGAGGTGGAATTTCTTCTATTTCAGAAATCCTCAGTCTTTGTTCTCAGCTCTTCAACTGATGGAATGAGGCCCACCCATGTTATGGAGAATAGAATATAAACCACATCTAAAAAATACCTTCACAGCAACATCTAAACTGGTGTTCGACCAAACAATTGGGCACCTTAGCCTAGCAAGCTGACACACAAAATTAACCATCACAAGCCTCATCTGCAATTAACAGTCCTTTGTTTCTCATGGGTCGCAGGGGACATCCTCTTCCTCCTGCTTCTCTAGGAAGCATCAATGGCCCACCCTGGAATCCTTCCCACCAAACTTTTCCATGGCCTGCAGCAGCAATGAGAAATTTCCATGCACCAAAATGTTTCCCTCTTCTTCTCCCATGTACTATTTCACTCCACCATCCCTCTATCCTGAAATAGTGGTTCTCTCCAAGCTTTCGCTCAAACCTCTTACTGAACTAGAGCCTCTCTTTTTTTTTTTTTTTTTTTTGGTCTCTTTTTAAAATTAATTTTGAATTGCTGTTTACTTTTAGTTAGGAAGTCGCTGTTGTTTAAGTGGTTATATTTTTAGTCAAATGGAAGATTTACAGAATAATTCTTACAGAAGAATTGGGATTCTTATGGTAGTGCTTTGTAAATAAAGTTGTTGGCTTACTGCTGTGATTCCAGTTCCCAGAGCCACGCCTGGCATGCAACAGGAAGCAGTTCAATAAACATCTGCTGAAGGAGTCTGTTAATGAGGCAAATTAGTCACCATTGAGAATATTCTTGCGCTCTAAGATCAATTTGAATTTGTTGGTACACTGTTCAGAATCCATGTAGACTAAGTCTGATGATTGATTATTGATTCTTCTATGTTCCTTTGTGCAACTGGGCCTGTTTCTTTTCTTGTGCTGTGCTTGTCCTCGTGGGTATCAGAGTTAAAATGAATCCCAGAGCTTTCCGTTTAATCTGTTCTCTGGAAAGGGTGGGATAGGATGGAATGATCTGCTCTTTGACTGCATGAGAGAATTCGTAAAACATTTGGGCCATGTGCCTTTTTGGTGGGTATTTCTTTGATAACCATCTAGATTTCTTTTTTGGTTATTGATCTACTCAGGTTTTCTACCTCTTGTAGATCCAATTTTTGAAATTCAGGTTGTCTTCAATAATTGTTCATTCCATTAAATATATTGGCATAAATTATATATGGTATTCTCTACTAATATTTTAAAGTCTCCTCTCTATCTGTATTAAGTCTCTTTTTTATCCCTAAATTGATTTTATCTTCTCTTTTTTCTTGATTAAACTTTCCAAAGGTTTATCTAATTGCTTGTTCTTTTCAAGGAACCTATTCTTCATTTTCTATTTTCATTAATTTTAGGGTTGCCAGATTCAGCAAATAAAAACGTAGAATGCAAGTATATCTTTTAACTAGTTTCCCATTGTATCCTTCCTTTTACTTTCTTTGGATTTATTTTGTTGTTATTTTTCTAGCTTCTCAGGTTAAAGGACGAGGCATTTATTTGCAGTATTTCTTTTTTTCTAAAAGCTGTGTTTAAAGCTACAGATTTTCTTCTTTGGTCCCACTCTATGGGTTTTAATATGTAGTTTCTCCTTTTGTTGTTCAATTCTAATTAATTTATAACTTCAATTTTGACTGCCTCTTTAAGAGTTAAATGTCTCTTTTTATTTTTAAAGTATGTAGATTTGGGGGTGGCTCTTTGTATCCTCAGTTTCTAATTGTATTACATTGTCATCACTACATGTGGCCTGAAATGGTTGAGCTTTGCTTTTCTGTCAAGTATTTCCTTCCCAAATATTTGGTGTTGCGGCATATGTAGAAAACAATAGTCATACATCTCACCGTTGGTAAACTAAAGGGGATTTGCAGCCCCAGGTGAGGATGCTGGAGGGAGTCAGGCCACAGTCCCTGAGCCTCTGGCCCCTCCTTGACCTCACTCAGTCCCCCACCCACACTATGCAGGTGGGAAGCCCTGGGAAGCTCTGGTCTGCTGCACGCTCAACTTTGGTGCATGTTTTATGTTTGGTTTTTAAAAGAATGCTATTTCTCTGTTTGCAGGGTACACACACCCACACACATATACATGCGTGATTTACATATACATTTGATTAACATTTTGTCTTACTCAAATCCTCTCTAGTTACTTCCTTTGATCTGTTGTTTTCTTAGGGATCACATGCTTCTCCCTTCCCTCTGGAGGTAAACACTATCCTGAATTTACAGCTTCTCATGCATTTTGTTAAGCTTTAACTACTATACACGTATCTTGAATCAATGCATAGTATTCTTTTGCCTGTTTAAACTTTATATAAATGATACTGAATGTATTTTTTGGCAATTTGCTTTTTTCATTCAACACTACATTTGTGAAAGTCATCCCTTCTAGATGTGCAGGTCAAGTTTAGTCATAATCTAATCATAGATTCTTTCATAGTAGTCTTATTTATTTATTTATTTAAGAGACAGGGTCTCACTCCGTTATTCAGGCTGGAGTGCAGTGGCGCTATCATAGCTCACTGCAATCCTCCCGTCTCAGCCTCCCGAGTAGCTGTGACTACAGGTGACTAACACCACGCCCCGCTAAATTTTGTTTAATTTTTAATTTTGTAGGGATGGGGTCTTGCTATGTTGGCCAGGCTGGTCTGGTGCTCCAAGGCTCAGGGAATCCCAAAGTGCTGGGATTATAGACATGAGCCACTGCACCTGGCCCAGTGTTTTTTATTAATAGAATCCAACTTAGTTATCCATTTTCTTTTGGATGTGTGTTTCTAATGTGTGTTCCTAATTTTTCACTTTTATGATGCTGCTATGAACATTCTTGTCCAAGTGTTACAGACTTCCTATGGTGAGTTTCTCTAGAGAGAATGCCTCGGAGTGGAATCCTAGGCTTTAGGTTATGTGACTCTGTAATTCTTCTAGACAATACCAAATTATTCTCCAAAGTGAACATACCAGTTCACAGTCCTTCCAACGGTATATGTTAATAATAGGTCCTGTGGCCCC
The DNA here is from genome assembly GCA_004363605.1 of Indri indri. NCBI lineage: Eukaryota > Metazoa > Chordata > Mammalia > Primates > Indriidae > Indri > Indri indri. The sequence goes on from RJWJ010003973.1 coordinate 34,108, forward strand.
ACACCTAGACCAACAACTGGTGTTGTCATAGTTATAATTTTTGCCAAACTGATGACTAAAAAATCGAGTTACATTGTTCTTATTTGCATTTTTATTATTCCTGGCAAGGTTGATTATCCTATTATTTATCATTTGGTTTTCCTTTTCCATCGATTTTTTTTTTTAATTTTAGTCTCTTAGGCCGGGCGCAGTGGCTCATGCCTGTAATCCTAGCACTCTGGGAGGCCAAGGCAGGGGGATCGTTCTTAGCTCAGGAGTTCGAGACCAGCCTGAGCAAGAGCGAGACCCCTGTCTCTACCAAAAATAGAAAGAAATTAATTGGACAGCTAAAAATATATAGAAAAAATTAGCTGGGCATGGTGGCGCATGCCTGTAGTCCCAGCTACTCGGGAGGCTGAGACAGTAGGATTGCTTGAGTCCAGGAATTTGAGGTTGCTGTGAGCTAGGCTGACGCCACGGCACTCGCCGCAGGCGAGAGAGTGAGACTCTGTCTCAAAAAAAAAAAATAATAATAATAATAATAATTTTAGTCTCTTTTTTTCCCTAATGACTTTTTTGTATTTTCTTGATTTGTTAGGAGTTCTTCGTTCTGCCTACTAATCCTTGTGGGTTATATTTGTTACAAATATCTTCTTTCAGATTGCAACTTCGCACTTTTTTATGATGCCTTTTAATAAGCAGATTTTTTCATCTCAATGTTATTGAAATTATCAATCTTTTCCTTTAGGGTTTGGTTTTACGGCTTCCTTTTGCCCTATACAAGACCATAAAAATATTCTCCAGTTTTTTTCTTCTAAAAATTGCTTTTTATTTTGGGTCCTTCTATGGAATTTATTTTTGGTGTATGATGTGAGCTAGGAACCTAATTATGTATCACAGATTTCCTAGCATCACTGGTAGAATAGTTTAACCTTTCCCTACAGATCTGGAGCATTGATTTTATGTAAATCATGTTTTCATATATGGGTGGGTCTGTTTCTGAGCTCTCTATTCTGTTCCAAAGGCCTTGTTGTGTATCCTTGCACTGGTATCACACTGTTTTAATAAAAATAACTTCATACTATAGGTATATGTCTGATAGGGAAAGTCTCCCCATCGTTTTCTTCTATTTGATTGGGCCTAACAGAATTCTAAATTAAAAATAATTGTCTCTCGAAACTACCAAGATCTCATTGTGCTGATATTTTTAATACAGCATTGCTGACGAGAAGTCTGATTTCAATATGATTCTCTTTCCTTTGTAGGCATTCTATTTTTCTCCTTTGGAAGGTTTTAAGGCTTTTCTCTGTCTTTTCTATTCACAAATTTTACACGATTTGCAGGGACTTTGTAAGGTTCTGTCAACCTAAGGAACCAAACCTTCTTCGATTTATTTATTTAAATTTGCTGCCTCTCTTCCCCACTCATATTCCTTTTGGAACTCTTATTGGATAAAAATTAGAATTCTAGGCCAGGCGCGGTGGCTCACGCCTGTAATCCTAGCACTCTGGGAGGCCGAGGCGGGCGGATCATTTGAGCTCAGGAGTTCGAGACCAGCCTGAGCAAGAGCAAGACCCTGTCTCTACTAAAAAAATAGAAAGAAATTAGCTGGACAACTAAAAATATATAGAAAAAATTAGCCAGGCATGGTGGCACATGCCTGTAGTCCCAGCTACTCGGGAGGCTGAGGCAGGAGGATCGCCTGAGCCCAGGAGTTTGAGGTTGCTGTGAGCTGGGCTGACGCCGCAGCACTCTAGCCCAGGCAACAGAGTGAGACGCTGTCTCAAAAAAAAAAAAAAAAATTAGAATTCTGGATCCATCTTCCATGTCTCTCAATTTTTTCTTCATACATTCCATTACTTTCCTATTTGGGCTACCTTCTGGGAGAATGTGATAGCTCTATCTTCCAGTTCGTTACTTTGCTCTTTGGCAAATTAATTTAGCCCTTCTATTATTTCAACAACCAATTAAGTTTTCTTAATATTTAGTTTATTCTTACATATATATGTATATTAACCTTTCACATTTCTTTAACGCTACAAGTCATACTTATTGTGAAGCCCTAATCTTCTTGCTGTATTAATTCTATTTTCTCAGTTGGAAATTTTATTATCTGTTGAGTTTCTCGTCTTTAATGTTACCATTCCTTAAAGTTTGGCCATTTCTGATTCTTCACTCATCTCTCTAGTGGAAGTGTCCTGTTAGGTCTATGTCGTATCTATTTTCTTAGCCTACTTTGAGGAAGGATGGGGTGTACCACTGGTCATACCTTGGTGGCCAGTGTTCTGACATGGGTGTTGCCAGACACTGGGGGTGGGGCTGACTGCCTCCCAAAGAACAAAGAGATGAAACTAAGCCAATCATGCTCAGTTTATTATTCCAGAATTTACCAATCAGATTAAATCATACTCTCTAAGAACACAGGCAATAAACAGAATCATGTCCCTTCGTACGGAAGGTCTCCTCTTGCCACTGTAACAAATTACCACGAACACAGTTGCTTAACACAATACAAATTTATTCACTTATAGTTCTTGAAGTTAGATGCCCAAAATCCATTTCACTGGGGTAAAGTCAAGGTGTCAGCAGGGCTGGTTCCTTCTGGAGGCTCTGAGAAGAGAATCTCTTTTCTTGCCATTTCAGCTTCTAGTGGCCTCCTGTGTTCCATCTCCAAAGCTCATCACTCCCACCTGTTTCTGTCATCACATTTGCCTTCTCATGCTCTGACTCCTGTGTTCTTCTTACAAGGATCATCGTGATTACGTCGGGCCAGCCAGATAGCCCAGGATAACTATCCCATCTCAAGATCCTTAACCACGTCTGAGAAGTCCCTTCTGCCATATAACATATTCAAAGGTTCTGGGGATCCGGATAAGGACATTTTGGGGGGGTCATTATTCTGACTATCACGGAAGGTAATATCAAGAGTTAAGAATGATTCCCCCTAATATTCCCTCAATTCTTATTCTCATAAGCCATTGATTTAACCATTCAGCCTATGCCAACCAGAGGTGTGGCCAACATCCTCAGGAGAGGATCTTGGCAGCCTGTCAGGACAGTCTTGCCCTCTTATATCACCAGGCTTTGTACTACCCCAGGAACCCTGGTGGGCAATAGAGATTTTGCTCACAACAGGCTCCAAAATAGTTCCCTACAATGTATTAATATTAATCGTAGTTCAATGACATTCTCTCTCCAAGGCTGAATTTCATTCATTTTTCTATTACCCATTTTTATTGTGCTTGCCCATATTGTGCACATATTAGAGGATCAGCAATGAGATTAAATGACAAAAGTACACTACTCTAATAGCAACATGCACAAGGAAACTTCGATAACAAAATGCCAATAATATGAAGAAAAACATTTTAACATAAACCTTCTCCCTTTATCAAGTTTCTAGGGAGAAATTAACAACCAAGAAGTGAAATTCATCCTCTTATGTAAGTCAAAATCATGAGACATTAAAGTTCAAAGAAAGCAAAGTTTAAAATAAAAATATCTTGTGTTTGTGGGTTAAAATTCAAAGAAATTAAACTCCAAAATTTACGTTCCCCAACTTCTTATGCTGCTGTCTCTGCTGGAGGGGATGTCAATGCCTGGATGGAGTCAGGGATGTCTTGGCAACTGCAGCTTAAGCTGTATCTCACTGGAAGGGGGGCAGTTCCTTCAGGACGCCCAAATTAGAAAGTAATGATAATACCAGCCAAGTCTGTTACGTACCTTTTTTTCTATAGGTTTAGTAGAACATACAAAATGAGCATAGCACTGGCTCTATACCCACAATATTCATAAAACAAGCCAATTCCTAGCAGGTAGCCCAAGCAAAATTGCATGACCAAAATCAGTACATTGGGTTGCCAAAGACTGTCACAGAGATTGCAGCCTCACCAAAATGCCAGCTGATCGATACTAAGGGTCCTGCAAATTTAAACCCAGTTAGTGGAAATCTCGTAGCCACAGGTAAATTTCAGCACTATGGCACCTGGCACTTACCACGTCTGGGAAGATCCACCTCTGGGTACCATCTCCTCTCTCAGAGCATTTGAAAGGGTGTTGTCTTCTTGCAAAGTTTAGAAATGTGCCGTGGCAACAATCTCATCACATCTTATTTGAAAGGATCTGTTCTTTCCCACCCAGATACTCAAAACCCTTTCATTTCCAGGTACCCTTTGAACATTAGAGGCTGCCCTGCAGTCGTGCACTGAAAGTGAACTGTTTAGTAACAGAGCTCCCACAGCAACTAATGAGAATTTTTATTCCTGTTCCACAGTGACTTTTCCACTGCCTCTTTCTGAGGGATTGCTTAGGCCTAAGAAAACCAGCATTGTTTATTTCAAAGTAGCTAGAAGATTTGGAATGTTCCAGACACAAAAAAATGATAAACTAAACAAACGTTTGAGGTGATGGATATCCCAATTACCCCGATTTGATCACTACACATTGCATGTATATATCAAAATATCACATGTACCCCGGAAGTATACACAATCACTATGTGTCAATTTTAAAAATTAACAACAAAAAAATCACTTGGCGGGGGGGGTTTTCTCCATATCTAAACAACCAGTTTCTAGCAACCTTGAGAACAAGTAGAGGGAGTGATTCTTGAGCTACATGAATTGAGACTTAGTCCATCCACCCTGCCCTCTTTTGCCCTTGAGGATGGTTCAAAACAACATAAAAGAAGAATTAAAATCAGGGATGTTTACATTACCTACCTGGACCCAGCACCAACACATTGAAAACTAATCTCTCACTAATGCTCCGTGGCCCATAGAAAGCCCAGCTGCCCCACAGTTTTAAAACAGCAAAGACTTTTCCTCTCCTTTAATATCTAAAAGGGCAGTATATGAAAAGACTGCTCTTTCCCCCGTAATTGAATCCCCACATCTGCTGCCACTGCTTATTAAGGCCTCTTCAGCCTGCTGGACCCCGCTAAGGCCCTCGCATAGCCCCCGTGCCCTTGCCAAAACCCTCTTTCAGCCTCCAGTGGTTTTCCCCAGGACATAAGAGCCCATTGCACCACCGTAAAAACCTACGTGGCCCAACATAAGCCTAGACAAACTGCCAAGACAGAAATGTCCTCTGCACAAAGAACAAGACCCCAGGGCCCAGGCCAATCCCTTGCCACTCCAGAAGTCTGAGTCACTCCCTGTGTATCCACTTGCTACTCCCTAATTGTGGTCCTTCCTTATTCCTTACGTATCAGGTTTCCAGCCAGCACACCCAATGTTGGAACATTGAAGGGGTACGCAATAAACAGCACCCCTCCTCCTTTTCAGAGTTCAAAACAAATTTAAAAATAAGAGAAAGGAGTGGAAGGAGGCCAATTATTACTTTATTCCTGATAGAACTGTGTTGCAGAATGCCGTTTCATGTAAGAGTCAGAAGAGCTGCCCAGTACAAGCTGCAGAATAAGATCCAGCCGTCCTGGTCCAAAGCATTCTGGATTTGCCTCACTGCAGACAGCAGTGTCAGCCTGCTGAGGGATCAGGCCTCGTGCCGGCTGGATTCCAAAGAGGAAAGGGAACAGGAATGAGCTGAGTGTGCCCACTTTATTTTCCTTAAATGTGCCAATTAAATCACAGCCCAGGGGCAGTGTTGGGAAAGGCCAGAGAATAGCCAGGTGTTACACTAATGCAGCTCCCTTCGCCTGGTAAAACGGTTTTTGTCTGAGGTTTTTTGTAACTAGTAAAAGATGTGTATGTATTACATGGATAATTAAATAGCTTGGTTTTTGTTTTTAAAGCCAAGACGGTAGAAGATGCTACCCGGTACCAGTTATAATCTGGAAGCCTAAAGATAAAGTTTCTCTGGCATTATCAATTAACCTTAGAGAACGTTTTCCCACATTCTCCAGAAGTTTTTCATATGTCTTTATGAGTTCATACATTTATTAGCCATACATATGATTCACCATTTGGAGCAAGATTTAAATAAAACCTTTTCTCCATTACAGAGACAAATGTTCTAAGGCTTCTCAGATCTCCCACCATCCCCTTTGTTCCTTCTTTTGGTCACTCCCCACTTCCAGACTTGGATGAAACAGCCACATTGCAAGGTGTAAAATTAATTTCCTGAGTGATCGCAGGGCAGCCAGATGCCAGCATGTGGGAGTTCAAGGGATTTAGCCGTGTGTGGTGTGAACCTTGGCCACAGCAAACGGAGGTGGCAGAACTAGCAGATAAACGCCTTCTCCGTGCTCCCCTTCTCGGACTATGGGGTGCAGCTCCTTCTGGCAACTTCTGGACCATCCCGAGGACCAAGCAAGCATGCCTGCTGAGAGACGTGCTGCCGGGGAGACCACTTCGCATCTTCCCTGCCTCGTTTCCCTTGTTCCTGGCATTTACCACCTGACCCTATTTGTGCTATTTTTCATCCTACTGCCCTTGACTGGAGGCCAACCTCAGTGGGCGATCTCCCACAGATCAACATTTACTGCATGTTTCTTAGGGAGGCAAAGAATGTTACATTACACGTCACACAGGAAACCTTCCTTTAAAATATTCTTTGAGTTTCTTTCTCTTGCCTCAGAAAGAGATGGCTCACCCATCTCTTCTTCTTTTCAATATTCTCTTTGTAAAATTCTCTTCTGAGTATTTCTCTTGTTTTGCATTGAGTAGAGCAATTTAGTTCTCTCTCAGCATTTAATTCTCCTCACTGCCAACCACTCTGCTTGATTCAACAAAGGCCGTCTGGTGAGCGGAGTACACAAAGCATTTGTTCTTCCTTGCGGACAAGAACAGAAGGATTGCTAGTATGTCATTTTGGTACATTTTCTCTCTGTCACGCAGGCATAAAGCAAAAATCCCAAGCAGGCAAGAAGTGGGGGGAAGAAAGAACTATGTCAGGGTGAAGCGAGGGTGGGGTCCAGGCAGGCATAAGTTTGTAGTCATACTTGGTGGCGGGAAAGCAGATCAGGAACATGGATCTTGAGCCAGGGGCAGACACGACATAAAGCCGGGTTCAGACTGGGGCCAGATCACCTGTGCCAGAGGAGGCCAGGAGCTGGGAAACGACTTTCAGAAAGTCAGGAGCAACGGGAAAGCGGTTTAACAGGCAACGAACCTGGTTCTAAGGCAGAGCACCCCAGACGTTCACTGCCAGCTTCAGAACCAACCCCAGTGGCAGTGAGATCAGTCTCATCCCACAAGTGGACAAACAGATTACCTGCTGAGGGTCGAGAGCTGAGGAATCAGGAAACCAGGCAGTTTCCTACTCTTGATGTTTCCCTCACACTTACAAAGGGTACATTCTCCTTCTGCGTGAGTTTTCTATTGCTGCTGTAACAAGTCGCAACCAATTGAGTGGCTTGAAACAACACAAATTTAATATCCTGCAGTAATGTGGACTAGAAGTCCAACACGGATCTCACCGGGCTAAAAGCAAGGTCTCGGCAGGGCTGCGTGCATTTCTGGATGCTCTAAGGGAGAATCCTTTTCCTTGCCTTTCCCAGCTTCTAGAGGCGGCCGCATTCCTTAGCTTGTAGCCCCCTTTCTCTCTCTTCAAAACCAGCAATGCCGTGGAGTCCTCACATCCCGTCCCTCTGACCTCCTCTCCTGCTTTCTTCACGGCCCAGGACCCTTGTGATTATGTCGGGTCCACCTGGATAATCCAAGCTAACCTCCCTATCTTAAAGTCAGCAAATTAGCAAACTTACTTCCGTCTGTGACTTTGGTGCCCCTTTGCTACATAACGTGTATACATAGGCTCGAGGGATTAGGATGTGTACCTGTTTGGAGGTGAGCATCACTCTGCCTACCATACGGTGATGATGACTGCTGTGGAGAAAAACAGAGCAGGGCCAAGCGAGTGACATTCTTCTTTAGGTCTCTCTCTGACCACAGCTGGAAAGACTCTCTGTTTTTTGCTTTTAAGGATTCATTGGATTACATTGGGCCCACCTGGATAATCCAAGCTACCCACCCCATCTCAAGGTACTTAATCACATCTGCAAAGACCCTTTTGCCATTTAAGGTTACTTACAGGTTCCAGGGATTACGATGAGGCCATCTTGAAGGGGGTCATTATTCTGCCTGCCACACCTTAAATATGATGAAATTTTTAAGGCATACAGACTTGTTGGTGACCCTGAAATTTCCAACTGGTGCTCTGCCAAGAGCCCATGTAGAGAGTTCAGCTGTTGGATATGGTTATTTCAATTTAGTCAGAAAGCAAAAGTTAAGATTTCTCACTATTAGCTCCCTTAACTGGAAAAATGTGTGTATCTTTTCTCTTGGCTTAGAAGGGAAGAGGCAATACGATGCCACCACCACCATCGAGGTACAGAAGAGTAACATCAGCCTGATTTTAACCCAATATCAGAGTTAAATCATTCCCTGGGCTGCCTCTTTGTAATCAACACCTCTCCTAACCCCAGGCCCCTGGCAACTCTTGATCTGGTTTTCATGCCTTTTCCTTTTGCCTTTCTGAGAATGCCATGTCCATAGAATTATACAGTATACAGTCTTTTGGCTCTGACTTCTTTCATGCAGAAAAATGCATCTGAGATTCACCCATTATTGCATGTATAATTCGTTCTTCCCTTTACATTGTTGAGTAGTATTCCATTGTATGGATGTACCATTATTCAACTGTTGGAGATTTTCACCTGTTTTTTCTTCTAGAAGTTGTATAATTTTACATTTAGGCCTATAATCCATTTTGAGATGATTTCTGCTGAAAGCTTTTAAGGTATCAACTGAGGTTCCTTTTGTTTATTTTGTTGTTTTTGTTTTTGTTTTGTTTTTTAAAGACAGAGTCTCACTCTGTGTCGCAGGCTGGAGTGCAGTGGTCCAATCATAGCTCTCTGCAACCTTGAACTCCTGGGCTCAAGCGATCCTCCCACCTCATCCTCCCACGTAGCTGGGACTGCAGGTGTACAACATCATGCCCAGCCACCTCTATTTTTTTAAACCAAAATGATCCATCAGTCAAGGTGTATCATCTTGAGCAAGTTACATAACCTCTCTTAACCTGTTTCCTCAACTGTAACGAGAGGATATTAGTGGCACTTTCCTGGGGATTGACAAGACAATGCAATCAAGGCATGGTAGTGGACATTGCTTATTTTGTTTGTCCAGCACTCCTACTTTCTTCCAGGATCAGCATCTCCTTCTCTTAGGGAACAGCTCTTCTTACCCTCTTCAAGTATGTTGTCCTATTGAAGTTGCCAATTATACTACCATGTCCCATCCTGGTCACAAGGAATGGCCAAGGATTGGACATATAAGCCAAGCACAGCCTATTAGAGATATTCTCCCTTTGGTGCTGTATAAGATTTAGTTACTGGCCCCGATGTTTTCTCCTGCCTCTATCCACACCCTTTGCCGTGGAGCTTTGTGGTTCTTCCCATTAAGGAGTATATTTCCTTGAACTTTAACTTTAGGGCTGGCCATGTGACTTGCTTTGGCAAATAGAATGAAACACAAGTAACAGATTACCAGTTCAGTCCAGGACTTAAGGATAGGTTAGGACGGGCTGAGTGCAGTGGCTCACACCTGTAATCCTAGCACTTTGGGAGGCTAAGACAGAATTGCTTGAGGCCAGGAGTTCAAGACCAGCTTGAGCACCATAGCGAGACCCCATTTCTACAAAAAATGTGAAAATTAGCTGGGCATGGTGGTGTGCATCTACTTGGGAGGCTGAGGTGGGAGGATTGCTTGAGCCCAGGAGTTTGAGGTTGCAATGAGCTATAACGTCACGGTACTCTAACCTGACCAACAGAGCAAGACTCTGTTTCCAGAAAAAAGAAGGCTAGGACTTAAGACAACTGGCACCTGTCTTGGACTTAAGAGACCCTTGTCCCTGCTTCTAAGTAAGGAGAAGAAAAGTTTTTCCCTTGAATAGAGATTGAGTATTGATTAAGCATCCAATTATATAATTTTTATTACTGAGACTATAAAAGAAAATTTTTATTGTATAAGAGTGAGCCAGTAAGCTAAAGGGGAAGCCCAAGACTGAGAGTCAACCAGGGACAAGCAAAAACTGCCTCTACTAAATTGACCTTAAGGAAGTGGTGTGACACCACATAAAATTGCATTTTATTATACCCCAGAGTCGTACTTGTTTAAATGTGTGTGTTAAAACTGTTATATCCTTTTGTGTCTCATTCCTTCTTATCCCTATTTTAGCTAACTGAGATCTCATTCAACAGCTTTCTTCTGATGTATTTACTTGACATCATTTTTGTTCCCTTTGCTTATTTCTAACTTTTCTTTTGATCAAAGTAATACATTTTCCCAATTTCAAATCTCAGTGCTAAAGAGCTCAGAACTGGGAACGGCATTCATCTGCTCTTTCCATTAAATATTGTTCCAGATCCTCCAAGAAGTAGCCACTGAGATGGGATTAGACATGTCAGAAATTTATCAGGGGAAATGTCTATGAGAGGAAAGGAGGAGAAGTCAGGAGAACCGGGAAAGCCATCGGACCATGACACTGTTCTGACCCTGGGTGAAAGAGAGAAGGAAGGTGCAGGCTGAGTGGAAGCACCTCAGGCCGCGGTGCAGTTCTCGGGAAAGTTCAGCAAGCCCACTGTGGAGTCCTGAAGCCAAAGTCGCCCAGAACTCATCACTGATTTGTGCTGAGGCCACGCCTTCCACGGCTGCTCCCCACCGATGGCAGTTGCAGTAGGGACATCGAGGCAAAGCAACACCTGGGAGACTCCTCTGGCTCTTCTTTCCACATGGTTCATTCCATCTTGGCCTTTTCCTGTGATAGGCCTCTCTTATCTGTGGCACTTCTATGCATCCTTTCAAACCCATAGCAAGATGGTCCAGAGCCTGCTTTAATCTACAGGGAGGGCTCTGCCCTTGGGCAATCAGTAGGAATCAGCCTGGAGCACAGGTGAAAAGAGACAGAAGGAAAACACTTACGCCTGACCCTAGGCTAGGCAAAAGGAGTTGGTGTGATTCTTAAAATCCACCATTATTTACTAGGACAGGACATTCAAATAATATAAGATGGTTTTGCCTGGAGTGTACTCTGCAAATTTCCCTTTTACTGGCAGTTGGCAATTAGTGGAGGGTCCAAAGGTTCAGTTTCACTCGTATCTGTCTCCAGACAGGGAAATGACTACTGAGAGCTCTCCGGCTCCTCCAGAATTCCATACCGTGAAGTACTGGGAAAATCATTTTGGCCTAGGAAAAGCAGGTTTCAGCAGGTGACTCTCACAGCCACAGAGAAACCTCAGGGGCACATCCCCAGAACGTCTCATTCTGTGAACCATGGCCCCACATGCCCGCAACACCAGACCGTGTCATCATAATCCCCCAGGCACAGCAACACCGGACTACGCATATCTCCCAATTATGTTCCTCCATGCCCTGGCGCCTTCATGGACTCTGCTCAGCCACACGAACGGCCCTTCTTCCACCTTTTTGTTTGCTTGCTTTTGACATGGCAAATTCCTATTTATCTCTCTTAGTCTGTTTAGGCTACTATGACAAAACATCATAAACTAGGTGACTTATAAACAACAAACATTTATTTTTCATTGTGCTGGAGGCTGAGAAGTCCAAGATCGAGGCACCAGCAGATTCGATGTCTGATGAGGGCTCCTGTCTGGTTCGTAAATGCCACCTTCTAGCTGTGTCCTCACACTGGAAGGGGCCGGGCGTCTCCCCTAGGCCTCTTTCATAAGGGCACTAGTCTCATTCATGAGGGCTGCACTCTCGTGACCCTCCCCAGGCCCCACCTCCTAAACCATCACATTGGGGATGAAGCTTCAACATATGAATTTTAGCGGGACACAAACATTCAAACCCTAGCGCCGCAATGCTTAAAATTACATCTCCTCAGCAAAGCTGTGCCCTGTCCTATGTGTGCTCTCAATGCAGGTTGCTCACACCTATTTACTGCTCATAACTCATTGTACTGCGATTTCACACACACACACAAACACACACACACACACACACACACACACTACACCTCTGAGCTCAGAGCTTGCAGGCAGGGATAATGTTTCATATACCTAATGTCTAGCATATAGTAGGTGCTCAATAAATATTTATTGGGCGGGAGAAGGGAAGGAAAGAGGAAATTTGACGGATACAGAACTCCTTTCAAGATAGATATTTG
>RJWJ010003973.1:46273-80976 GCA_004363605.1 Indri indri
GCTCACGCCTGTAATCCTAGCACTCTGGGAGGCCGAGGCGGGCAGATCGTTCTGAGCTCAGGAGTTCGAGACCAGCCTGAGCAAGAGCGAGACCCCGTCTCTACTAAAAAATAGAAAGAAATGATATGGACAACTGAAAATACATATATAGAAAAAATTAGCCGGGCATGGTGGCGCATGCCTGTAGTCCCAGCTACTCAGGAGGCTGAGACAGTAGGATTACTCAAGCCCAGGAGTTTGAGGTTGCTGTGAGCTAAGCTGATGCCACAGCACTCGCCCCAGGCAAGAGAGTGAGACTCTGTCTCAAAAAAAAAAAAAAGATAGATATTTGCTACCTGAGCATTGTCTTGGAGAAAAAAATAAAAATAAATTTTAAAAAAGATAGATATTTGCCTGAACTTTGTGCAAATGTGCCTCCTCAAAACTACATTAGGTAATGCTCCCTCATACCAGGTGTGAGGGTCATGGTTCACACAGTTACTTTACCTGCCTTAATGACGAGGCCGGATGACTACAGAATAGATTACACCAAGCACTAAGGCAGTTACATCATACTGACATGGCCTGGTTCTCATTTGATTAACTAAGATATGTTTGTGCTTAGGAATAAGCCTCTGGCCCTAAGAAGCAGGCCTAATACGCCATCTCTAAAGAAAAAGTACCTCTTATTCAAAGCATGGGCCATGTTACATCAGATTATTAAATAGTGTTACAACATGCCCTTTGCACTGAATTGTTCTCAATGTTCCCGAAGTGAAGAATAATGTGTAGCTAATGTTCATTTCACTCAGAACAGAACAACCAAGGAAAACAAATACAATGCTCCAGCTGCTACAACTGAAAACGGAAGAATGTAATTTTCTGACTATACGGTGCAAATTGAGACAGAGCAGGGAGCTATGGGGGTGGACGCTGAGGAATGTCAAGGAACAGGCAGGGAAAGGATGTTTGCTAAAAGTCGCCACGTGCACATAAACCAGCTTCCTCCAGTCAGGCATCACATTGGCTTGCACTCCTGGTAGTAACAGTTAACATTTTGTATCACTTCCTTCCATTCCTCGCTGTTTTCATACTTTGTAAGTTCGAAAAGCACTTCTAGATACATTATTGCAGTTGATCATGACAACAACTTGGTGAGGAGGTTTGTTAGTTTCCTTCACAAGCTTAGGGACGTTAGGCACAAAAATAATGACCCAACCTACAAGCTGGTCCTGGCCCAGCTGATGAAGATGTCGCACTGGGGGAGACTGCCTCGGATTCCAACTGATCAGATCCACCTTCCTCCCAGCCTGTCCCCCTAGCCACGGGTGTATTCCCAGCAGAAACGCAAATGGCCTCTCCCAAGCCTATACCCTGGGCCCCGAATGAGAGGCTGAGATGAAGACCCAGGGCTTAACTGTTCTGTATGGAATCGCCTCCAAAACAGGAACTGAAATACAGATAAATGAGAAAACTTCCCTTGGGAGTTCTTTTATTGCACAAAAGAAATGACTTTTTAATGAGATCTCTCACTAAATAAAATTAGCAAACAATATTTGGCCAAAGTAAGCTTGGTCTCCCCTTTCAGGCAAACGATGCGGGAGGTAGGAAACGAGCCCAACCAAGGTTAGCGATACAAAGCTTTTGACCAGGCCCCTCTTACCTACCGTGGAAGAAGGAGGTCTTTGAGAAACACCTGAATCTAGATGGACAGAAAAGGCTAGAAATCAAAGGAGATTCAGAGACAAGCTCATATTAAAACCTCTTCCTTGGGTTTCTGTGCTTTTCTTACCATAAAATGGCCTTCATCCTTTGAAAAGGAGTTTCCCAACCTTAAAATGTCCTGTGGTAGTTGGAATCTGCCATAAAAAGGGGCTACTAATCATAATAAAGTAGTATCCACTGTTTCTCTTCTTCCCAAAGCAACCTCGCAGAGGGATTTTGTCCTTTCCAGAGAGACTGAGGAGCTACGAGTAGAGAGATGTTCTGATGTTCTGTAGAGACACAAAAAATTTTAAAAATTAGCCAGGTGTGGTGGTGCACACCTGTAGTCCCAGCTACTCCAGAGGCTGAGGCTGGAGGATCCCTTGAACCAAGGAGTTTGAGGCTGCAGCGAGCTATGATCGTGCCACGGCACTCCAGCCTGGGTGACAGAGTGAGACCCCATCTCTAAAAAAAAATCTTTTTTAATTTAAAAATTAAAAAATAAAAAGCAATGACAGTGCAGCCTCTAAACCTAGGCTAAACTCCAAACCTTTAGGTCAGCAAGACCTAAATTCGAGCCCTTGCTCAGCTGCCTCATGTGACATTGAGCAACAGCCCTAAGGCCCAGTTTCCTCATCCACACGGCTACTTCTCAACATTTTCATCAGGATTAAAAGAAATAATGTAGATAAGTGGCTTAGCGCGCACTGAGTGCTACATAAATGTTAGCTATTGTTATTATTTAACTGCAGAGAGAGAACATCTGTTTATCAGACTGCATGCCTTGTTTTGTTTGTTTTTTCCTGTGCGCAGACTCCAGCAAAATGCAACTCAGGAACTTCAGGGAGATATAACTCGAAACCTAATGTTTGGAATCATTTTTTATATTTTTTTGCGTTGGTAAACTGGAGACAATGCATATGTTACTATTAAAATTGAGTTGGTGGAAAACGTGTGGAAGTTTGCAATGGATAGTCCAGGTTACAACTTAATATTCGGTTACTTACATTCTTGTGTATTTTTTCCAAATGGAGGGGGCAACATAATTAATGAGCAAGAATTTTCAGGTAATACTGGGCACATCTGTCCTTCCAGGTGTAGCAGGGGGTGAGGAGGGGAGGCTAAATGTCACCATTTTAAGAGACCTTGAAATCTGTAGTTGCATCAAGGTTCCAAATTACCTATCCAAGCCAGGTTTGGAAGGAACTTTAGAATTGCTAACCCATTTTTAAGAAAACAGAGATATTGGGATATTAAGTTAGTGCACCTCATTCAAAGGAAAGTTATACACTGGGGTTCAGGTTTTCTAAATGTTAAGAGAATGCAGAAAAGGAGAGTAAAAATGTTGAACAGGGGCAACTGGGACCAACCTCATGGCTGAAGCAAGGTAGGGTGTCCGTAGACAGTGGGATCTGAGAAATATACTCCTCAATGAAAAGTAAGAAACAAAGTACCTAAGTTTGTAACATTCAATTATACTATAGCTATATGATCATATTTTTATAACCCATGAAAACAATAATTAAAGGTATGATATTACCTGTCCAACCTCCAAAAGAAAAATTCTCTATGAAAAAACAGCTATTAATCAATGTGATTACATGAACCTTAGAGTAGGTTAATAAAATAGGTTTTTCTCCTTTTAGAAACTTTCAGCGTATGAAATTATCTTTACTCTGCAAGTCACTCAAAGATAACTTTTTAAAAATATTATTTACAGTTGCTATCCAGTACAGGATACACTTCAAATGTATCTTGATTAGACAGTCACATGTAACAAAAGTTTCTTTCCTTGAAAATGTGTGCAGGAGTTCAGAAAACATAATAACTTCACTTTACTGTAACACTGATACTCTTTTCCTGTTCCAGCTTTTGCCTGCCCCCTTTTAAAGCACAAAGAGCACCCATCTTCTCAATCTCCCTGGCTTTCAGGTCACTTGACAATAGCAGAACACAAAGGACTCAATAACTGTATATTTAAATAACCACTGTATAATGGAAGTCTAGCAGAGGTGTCCTAGGAAAAACAACAAAATCAGTGACCTGAGCAAGATGTGTATTCTCCTCATTCAGTCTCCCCCACGCCCCCGCATCCTGCCATGCCAACTTTATCTCTTAGTACTCTCCAGAACACCCCCCTCCCCAAATCTCTCCTTTGCAGAGCTACCAATGTTACAGAATCAGTTAGTTCCTTGCTCAAAAAATCCTCAAGGACTTTTGTATCAGTTAAGATTTGCATTTGGCAGCTAGTACCACAGCCCAGAAATAACAGTGGCTTAAATAAGACAAAAGTTTATTTTTTCTTTTCTGTAAAGCAATTCTGGAGATAAGCAATGCAAAGCTGGTGTGGCATCGCCTGTAGTTCCTGTATCTTTCTGCTCCACAATGCACCTTCTATCCTCAGGAACAAAGGATGCCTCCTCAAGTTGCATCCATCCTATCCACCATTTAGGCAGCCAGAAGGGGACAGATGGGCAGATGTCAAACTTCTTTTCAAATACCATCAGGACCTAACACAGTTCAGCATACTTCATGAGCACTCCTTAAATAATTGCACATACAAAGATGAATTACTTCCTGCGGCAGGACAATTTATCTCACAAAGCTTTACGGTAAATATCAACAGTATACCTAGGGCACCATATTAGAAACTACAGGGTATAAGTTTGAAACCCTTAAAAGCCTTTAAAATATCTACACGATCGTCTCACCATAGCACCTGAAATTCCCAGAGTTAGAGATTTATTCTGTTGGATTAAGAGACTCTCCAGCATGCTGAGGAAGCCAGGAGAGTTGCAATAAATAAAACGTGATTTTTGACATATACAAACTTAAAGGATACCCATAAAATACTCAAAGCTATCAAGCAGCACCGAAATGCCAAGATCAAAAAGGCACTTCAGAGGAGGATGAAAGGTTTATGGACACTTTTTGGTAAATTTGTGAATCGAGTGATTTGTTAGTGACCTGACAAGGCCCATGCAGAGTAAGTGTAGGGCAGGGAGGAAAAGTCACCCAGGGCAGGTCAGAGAAGCCGCCTGGGTGGCCGGCCCGTGGGCCTGGGCTGCCAAGCATGAAGGAGCAGAGGCCTCAGGAAAGGGCATGGCAGACAACCGGCGAAGACGAGCAGAAGGTACAAATCACATCGTCTCTTACGCAGTGCAGCCCAAGGCGGGTGTGGCTGTCGTACAGAAAGTGCTGCATCGAGAAACTGGGAGTTCTGGGTTCCAGTCCTGCCTCAGCCACTCCCCAGTTGGGTGACCTCAGACAACTGACAACCTCTCTGGGCCTCAGTTTTCTCAAAGGAGAGGTGTGGACTAAATGATCTAAGGTCCCTTCATAGCACTAAAAACGGTCATTACTTGATACTAATAGCTTATGCTTTGGCCATTCCTGAAAAGGTTGTTGAAAGTATGAAAGTGAATATTTTAAAGAATAAAATTCGGTTTTCACGTGGGAAGATGGAAAATGGGTGCCATTGTGTGAAAACAATGTGCCAAACCAAAGAGCTCTGCTCCCCCACTCCCCAGGTGCAGAGGTGTAACTTTAGAAGCAAGAAGACTTACCCTGGCGAGTATGGGGAGAGTCTCTCCTGGGTGTAAGGGTTGCAGCATATTCCAGAGCGAAAACAGAATAATAAAATAACGAACACACCCATCACTGTTACTTTATGCAGACCTGGTCTAAGTGCTTCCCATATATTAAATTTGTTTTCTGGGGAAAGATGTTCTTACGATTGCGAAGAGAGAGGAAAAGCAAGAAGCAGAATTAAGGGATGGAAGGGACTTAGTCCAGGGCGTGGCACGGAGTAGGCACTCATTACTGTCGCTGCAGGACAAAAGTTTCTCAAGGAGACAGTCAGTCCCTTTTCTGCACCTAGATAAGGACCCTCTACCGAATCTCACTCCGCTATTGTGCAGCCACATTCCCACGGTTGAGCAAATCCCTCAGAAGACATCAATAGAAACCACGGCTCTTCCCAGGTATATGACACCAACCCTGCCCCCCACTTAAGGATATGCCAGAGATAAGCGGTCAGTTCCCTCCTTCTCACTTTTCCATCAGCAGCACTCTCTTCTCAGTGCACATTTGTTTTGTTTTGTTTTACTGCTGGAGGAAAGGAGGCGAAGTGGAGGGCAGAAAAGGAAAAGGAAACAAAGAAGATAAGAGGCAGGAGTTATTTCAGGTCTGGGTTTTGGCTGGGGCTGATGTTTCGAGCTATTATTTTCAAGAACTACGAAAGACTAACACTTTTCCTAAAGATTGAAACAGAGACGATCGTGATTGGGGCTGGGAGTCGTACGTCACTTTGATTAGCTCCCAGTGAACCTGAGTTGATAGCTGTAGGAATGAACAAACAGTGAACAATTTGCTGACGGCTAGAAATGCTTCATGGGCAGATCACAGCCATCACGGCCTCTGGTTGGGTCACTGACCAACTCTAGGTCGTTGTGCCAGTTTAGCCAGCAGAGGTCTCTCTTTTACTAATCTTCAATTTTCAAAACAACAACAAAACAACAAAAAAAACCCCTCTGGGTAGTTCATTTTTATTATCCCTCTTTTGAAGTCTCTTTCTAAAGCCAAATAAATAATGAATCATTTAGCCAAAGTATCTGCGAACATCGAATCCAGTCACTCAGTAAAAAATGAAGGAGAAAAATGTTGAGCCATTTGAAGAAAAAGATTCAGTATTCGCCCCTAAGCTGTTTACTTGCTTAGAAAAGATTCACACCAGTTGTGCAGGCAAAGAACAAAACATGGGCCCGTCCCTAAAACAACACGAGCAACTGGCTCATTATGACAATGAAAAGGGAACTCCAGCTAAAACCAGTAGCCGGCGGAGCAGGAGACTGGGGAGGTGCCTTCTTCAGACCTCTGATGCAGCAGACTGGCACTAGGCATGCGGGGTGGCTCTTGCTTGGGTGTGCTCCTTCCAAAACCTGAAATATACCGGTTATGACCAGTATCTGCTCTGATGGTCGAAGCGCTTCAAGTTACATCCTCCTCACTTAATGAAACAGGAGCTTTTTTTTTTTTTTTTTTTTTTGAGACAGAGTCTCACTCTCTTGCCTGGGGCGAGTGCCGTGGCGTCAGCTTAGCTCACAGCAACCCCAAACTCCTGGGCTCGAGCAATCCTACTGTCTCAGCCTCCCGAGTAGCTGGCACTACAGGCATGCACCACCATGCCCGGCTAATTTTTTCTATATATATATTTTTAGCTGTCCAATTAATTTCTTTCTATTTTTGGTAGAGACGGGGGTCTCGCTCTTGCTCAGGCTGGTCTCGAACTCCTGAGCTCAGGACGATCCGCCCGCCTCGGCCTCCCAGAGTGCTAGGATTACAGGCGTGAGCCACCGCACCCGGCCAGGAGCTTTTTTTTTTAAAAAAAATTATGTTATATATGTTAAGCAGCATCAAGGGGGAATATAAAAGGTGCAAGCCTGAACTTTCCTTTCCACATCCCATCTGAATGATCCCAATACAAGACTAAGGGGTTCAACTAAAATGAGGAAATAATCGAATTTAATTGAAGCTGCTCAAGTCACTCTCAAATTATCCAATGACTTCTCACGGCTCTTGGAGTAAAGACCAAAATTCCTAAGGTAGCTTAAAAAGCCTATCACTCTTCATTCCTTCTGCCCCTGGCTCACTGTGTCCCAGCCACAGCACCATCTTCCGGAGTCCCTCCCTGACGGTGCTCTGCGTGGATCACTGTTCTTCCCCTCTTCCTTTCAACTGGCTAACTTCTGCCCAGCCTCCAGGTCTCAACTTCAAGGCCATTTCCTTAGAAAGGATCTCCTAGCCCCCAATCTAGATCAGGCACCCTGTTTCAAATTCTTATAGCATCCTACAGGGCAGCCACTGGAACACAGGGGAACACTCTGCCCGTGCAAGGGATGGGTTTTTTCCTTTAGAGAGGAAGGATGGGGGTCTCTTTAGGTTGCCCAGGCTGAACTTGAACTCCCGGCCTCAAGCAATCCTCCCGCCTCGGCCTGCGGAGTAGCTGGGACTACAGGCATGTGGGGGATTGATCTAAAGGCCCTTTTCTTTTCAGTGAGCACTGGCTGGCCTGGGGAAAGAGTTTGGATTTTGGCCTCTGAATGCTTCCTCAGCTGGACACCTTTGTATGGAGTCCAGATTGTTGGAGCATAAAGCAGAAGCTCTGCAACCCCTTCATAGCACTCTGGAACACTCACCTAAATTCCATTTAGTAATTACAGCTGTGATTCCTCCTTGTCTCCTCTAAAAGACTGTAGCTCCAGGAGGCCAGCACTCATGTTTGTCCTGAAGACTACCGTGCCTGGCCCTTAGCAGGGGCTCCCCGAGTATGCATGCGACAGCAAAGCAATGTTTGGCACCACTAAGTAACCACTGAGTTACACATTCACACACTTTTTCCTAGCGAGATTATACACGTTCACTGTTCAGCCTATACTGTTGTGCTATCGTCTTCCTTTGACTCCTGTGAATATGTGGTTTGTGGCCAAAAATCAGGAGTCTGGCTTCCCCGGAAAATAACCTGATCCGCACAAATGGAAAGCATGATTTGACTAGGAAACAGGAATCAGAGTTGTAAGCCAGAAGGAACCTATAAATCATCTTGTCTAACCTCTCCACTTTGCAGGAAACCAAGAATGAGAATTTTCTCATCTGTAAAATGGAAAGACTGAATGAAGTAATCTTCCACACCCAGTATTCCGAGAGTCTAAGATTTGCCCAGGTCCGTCACATGGAGAGTGACAGCCAAAGATTGGTCTGCTAACTTGAAATTTAAAACGATTTTCCCAGTACTGTGTCCTAAGTAACTAATCTAAGGCAGGGAGTTGATCTGTTGAATTCCCAGGCGGATTCCCTGAGAGTGCCAAGTGCCAAAGATCAAGGAATGTGAGTTTTGGGATAACGTTACCAGTGAGATCCCCTGCGGCAAAAAGATGGAATAAGCTCAATTTTCCATGGTTTGTTAAGATATCCGTGAGTTAATGGGGATGATATTTATACCTCACTTATGTGCTCTGGAAGCCAAATCACATACACAAACAGACATCACACACTCCTCATAACTCATACATGGATTTAACAATATCTGAAGTTAGATATAAAAATGGAGGGAAAATGAATTATTGAAATGCCTCGTACTCTGCTAATGTCTGAGAAGAGACACCATATGTCAGACACAAAGAGAAACTCTGATTCCACAGCAAAAAATTATAATGATGATCATTTTTCAAATTTGAATTATCTTTATGTTTTTTTCTTGTTAAAAATCTACTGTAAAAAATGCAACCAATACATAAATGTTTATGGAAAAGGCTCTTCATAACGCTGCTCTCAGAAATAGGAACTACAAATATTAATGTGAGGGGTACCTTCCAGGCCAATTGTATGCATATATACGTATGATTTTTTTCACAAAAAAAATTTTTATAAAACCATAAATATTGCTCTGTGCCTGCTTTTTGCCTTAATGTATTATAAACAACTTTTCCTATTAGTACATATAAAGCTACTTGGGGTGTTTTAGTGGCTGCAAATTCTGTCATTCTCAGATACATTATAGTTGGTTCAATCATATAAATCAATCCTGTTACCCTACAACTAAGGGAGTTTTGTTTGGTTGCTTACTTTCTTGTTTCTTTTTAAAATATAATATACAGGCCTGGCGCAGTGGCGGTAATCCTAGCACTCTGGGAGGTTGAGGTGGGAGGATCTCTTGAGCTCAGGAGTTCAAGACCAGCCTGAGCAAGAGCGAGACCCCGTCTGTACCAAAAATAGAAAAGTTAGCCTGGTGCAGGATCACTTGAGTTCAAGAGTTTGAAGTTGCAGTGAGCTATGATGATGCCACTGCACTCTACCCAGGGTGACAGAGTGAGACTTTGTCTCAAAAAAATATAATAAAATATAACATAATATAATAATGATGTTACAATAATTATTCTGGTAAATATATCTTTAGTTACATGTCTGATTACTTCCCAAAAGTAAATCTGTAGAAAAGGAATTGTGAAATTAAAGAGTATACATATTTTAAACACACAGTATACAAAATGTGTGTGTGTTTAAGAGGCATTTAACATTTTTCTTCAGATGGTTAGCTACAACCTAACACCATTTATTGCATAATATAGTTTCTCCCTACTGATTAGACATTCCACATTTATCATGCAATAAATTCTGCTTGAAGCTTTTAAAAGAGAATAGACAGCTTGAAGGAGAAGCCAGAAGAAGGTGACGATTTTGGAGAGACTGGTATTATCAGCAATGTACAGGCGTTAAACGCAGGAATGGATGAGGATGTGTTGAGAGAAGCAGTTGTCCTGGCTGCATGAGGCTGATTCAGGGCATTTCTATGGGTAAAGTGAGGTGATGCCATTAAGTTAAAGACTAGATGGTTTGAATGGGAAGGACTGTACACTGAGCCTGAAAAGTGGTCATGGCTTGCACACATGCAAACTCCTTGCTTCTTTAGTCACCACTGAAGCTGGAAAAAAAAATCACTCAACCTTGCATGGAAAGGAGAGAAGCAAAGCTTAAACTGTCCAAGAAATAATAATGGCCACCTTTGTGTCTGAGTGATGCTAACTGTGCCTCGGTTTACCTAAAGGTATGTATTCTGTGTATAGTTTATATCCCACTAATCCCAATTGAGCATTTTTTCATTTTTAAGAGCGTTTTTGTATTTCCTCTTCTGTAAACTCTGTGCATATCCTTTATTTTTCTATTGATTTGCTTTTTTCATTGATTTATAGAAACTATTTATCAGGAAATTAACTCTTTGATACAGGGGGCTGCAAACACTTTTCCCAATTTGCCATTGTATTTGTATGCGGGTGTATATGTTATTGATTTATTGCCACAAATACATCTATACCAGGTCCTTTCAGAAATCATTGGAGGGTACACTAATTTAACAAACGTCTTATTTTTTAAACTTTTTTTTTTATTGTGGTAAAATATAAGTAACATAAAATTTACCATTTTAACCATTTTTTGCAATATAGTAATTCGGCTTATTAAATGCCAATTTAAAATATTTGTTTTTCTACGGCAAAAATATTTTCTGTTTCTTTAAAACATCCCCCACTCCTTTTGGAGCACTAGGACCTGAATCCCTGCCCCAGCCAGCAGTCAGGAGGAACGGGGGAATGTCTTTTTTTCTTTGTGCTACAGGAGTTGGAACAGCAGAACTGGTCCTGGTGGCTGATCGAGGTCCCCAGTGGTGGAGGTCATGGGATTGTCTTAGGTGGAGACGGGACTGAGATGGGATGATTAGAATCATCAATTGCAGTTGAACAGCAGTTGCCTGAAGCTGAGAACCCACCCTTTAAAAGGTCTGTACTTCTGCTTATTATTAAACTCCTCTTTCCTTCTCCTCAAAAAAAATAAATAAATAAAAACAAAATCAAATATTTGTTTTTCTTCAGGATTATGACAGCAGTAATCAAAATAAAACATATTTATGAGGTTAACATAGTACTGGCTCTGGTTACTGCAAGAAGACAAAATAAAAACAGAATGTCTCCATTAATTACATTGTTTACTAATGTATCATAGTCATTATTTGTTACATACCAGGTATTGTGCTGTATACTACACATACATTATCCCATTGACTCTTTTAATAACCCTATGAGAGAGCTATAAGCATCCTCATTATATAGACAAAGAAATAGAAACTGTAAAAGGTGAAGAAACTTGCAAAAGGCAGCAGTCAGTCAGATTCCAGAGCCTGAAGTCAAACCACTACTCCAGTGTCTCACAAATGATAGGGCCCAGGACACCATGTGACATTCTTTTAGACAGAATGTGTAGGAACTTAAAATTTTTTTCCAGTAGCTGTGTATTTATTTATTGACTTAATTTTTTTTTTTGAGAGAGAGGGTCTTGCCATGTTGCCCAGGCTGGCCTTGAACTCCTGGGCTCAAGCAATCCTCCCAAATACCTGGGACTACAGGCATGTGTCACCATGCCTGGCTTATTTTTTTATTGTCACTAAATACCTATTACATAAAATTTAGCATTTCAACCATTTTTAGTGCACAGTTCAATGGCATTAAGTACATTCACAGTGTTGTACCACCAGGACCACCACGTCTTCTTCTTTTAACTTTGCTTGTGGTAAGTTTTGCCATGCAGAACATTTTTATTTTTATGTCATCAAATTTTGCAAGATTGCATCTTATGAATTCCATGTTTTGTGTCATACCTAAAAAGACCTTCCACACTCTGAGATTTTATTTTTAAAAATCCTCTGAGGTTTCTTCTGGTGTGTGTTTCATTTTTTTCTGCTTCATTCTCTGACTTCTTCAGGAATTTATCCTGGTGTAAAGTGTGAGATAAGGATCCCATTTTATTTGTTTTTAATGCCAATAGGAATTACATTTGGAACTAGATAAATTCATTCTAAATCCATATGGGAAAAAAGGCAAGCAAAAGAAGCCAGGAAAATTCTGGGGGGAGTCTTACTAGAAATTAAAACATATTCTAAATTTTTCTTTTTCTTTCTTTTCTTTTTTTTTTCACATATTCTAAACTTACTGTAATTAAAATAATATGTTCCTGGGTGGATAGACTGATAGAACAATGGAATGAAACAGGATGATCAGAATTTATCATCGGAATTTAGTGTTACAGTATAAATTAGGTAAGATTGCCATCTTTATCACAGTTGAGTATTCCTACCCAATAAAATGGTATGCTTTTCATTTGTTCAGGTCTTCTGTTAAAGACACAATCTTAGAATGAGAACACTGCTCCATTTCCCCACCACCTTCCTGTCCCCTGAAGAGTGGCAGTGAGGCTCTGTGGAGGCTTTGTTTGGGGTCTAAGTTTTTTTCCACAGTCTTTGCTACCATATTGGACTTTCCAGCCTCTCTGTTTCTATAATGTGAAAAGCTGTGGTCAACCAAGTCTGATTTCATCAGACATATCTGTACCTTATTTGCCTCATCTGGGGACAAATCCAACACTAACCGGTAAAGATTAAATGATAGGTGTTAGATTTTGGTAGAATTCTATTTAAAGGTGTCAGAGGCTCAGTTTGGGTCTCACTTTAATTTTGGAAACTAGGATGGCAGCTAATAGTTACCACCTACTCCTCAGTATTATTAGTCACTACTCTTAAAGATGGGACCTCAAGTTACCATAGGTGTTGGTCTCAAAGAGCAATATCCAATAGAAATATAATTCAAGCCACATCTACAAATTAAAATTGTCTAGTGACTACACTAAAAAAAGTAAAAAGGAACAGATGAAATTCATCATCATAATATATTTTATTCAGCCCAATATATCAAAAATATCATTTTAACATGTAATCAATATGAAAATTATTAATGAAATATTTAACATTCTTTTTTCATACTCTTAGAAACCTGGTGTATAATATCACACAGCACACCTGAGTTTGGACTAGCCACATTCAAGTGCCCAATAGCCACACGTGCTATTGGACAGCACAACCCTACAAGACAGTAATGAGCAAAGAAAATGGCTTCCTTTAGTGGAAATCCAGAAATTCCAAGGTTGGAAATACAGTATCTCAAGGGTCTTAGAACAGACTCTGAAATCACTAGTCCAAATACTCATTTAATATTTGAATCTTGTCTACAATGTCCCTACCAAGGGGTCACCTAGACTAGTGCTTGACTCGTACTCCAGAAATGGTGAGCTCACAGCTTCCTGAAGCTAGCCTGTCCCTAACTCAAAAATTTTCTCTTTCTATTAATATTAAGGCAGATATGTTTTCTTATAGTGTCCGGCCTGGCTAGGTGGGTCCCTGGAGGTCAGGAGTGACTAGTGGACCTTTATGACGTGGGATTAGAGAGATTAAATGAGCACCGCCTTGCTAAAGGCATAATCAGGTTGGTTTATGGTGTTTCATGGAGCTTAGTTGGGTTGGATAATTAAGAGGTTTGTTCAGCTAAGAAGGATTGGGGGACTTAATAACTAAAAAATGTCACCACTGGGTTAGGAATTGTTAGGTTAGGGCTGGACATCTGGTTAAAATCGTCCGCTACAATGCAACAAGACTAACAGACAGAAAGAAAGAGGTATGGATGCATGCTAACTTCGCTAACGTGGAGATACAGTGAATTAGAGAGTACTTTGAATTATTATAAACTTTTAAAAATTTCACAAAGTAAAACACG
Organism: Indri indri; assembly: GCA_004363605.1. NCBI lineage: Eukaryota > Metazoa > Chordata > Mammalia > Primates > Indriidae > Indri > Indri indri. Next base: position 60,106 of record RJWJ010003973.1, read on the forward strand.
ATCGGGTTCTAATTAATAAAGGATATAATTTCCGTGACACCTGTGTTACAAATAACATTATCCTAACTCTTAAAGTACACGTACTTGATCAAACGAATGAATTTCCAGACCAGAAATCAAAGGCACTTAAAAAGTCATATTTCCTATCTGGACTTTAACATATTCCTCACTCAAAAACTCTGGCAACCAGGGACAGAAAATTTTCTTTAATGCCGTAAGAAATGACACTGACACTAACTGCCTGAATTATGGTGGATTCTGAGTGGCACTTCAAATAATACATTTTTGCTCTATTTCTTCTGTTCCTTTTTTCCCCCCTTGGTTGCGGAAAGGTGTCTTTTCCACCCTCCCGCGCTCCCCAATTCTACCTTTCCAAGGCAGGGGAAGGTGCATCCTCGCCAGGCTCCTGCCCGCGCCTTCCTAGTACCTCTGGCCAGCAGCCGGTGACACGGCGCGCCCTGGACATCCATTAACGTTTTATACTACATCTCTGCCCCCGCCGAAGCTTCTCCCGATTGTGCGCCGCCGCCGCGCACCCCCACCCGCCTGCACACTGTCAACCGCACTTGGGGGGGCAATTTTGGCACAGAAGCTCCGCCTAGCCTCCTCCCTTCTGCCTCCGCAAACCAGCTCAACGCCCCCACCTCGGCCCGCCGAAGCAGGTTTCGTCACACGATCTGGGGTACAGTATTTTCACAAGAAAACAAGCATCCAAAAAAAAAAAAATTCAAACTGCACGCGCCGGCCAATGGGGAAGGACTGGGAGGTGGGCGGAGGAAGTGCGCGGCGCGCTCCGGGGTGGGGGCGCGGGCGGGCGCCGGCGCCGGGACCGCAGGGGATTCGTAAAACGCGGCGGGCGCACGGTTTGGGGCTTTTTCTTTTTTTTTTCCTCCAAAACCAGCACAGGCGCGAGACTGCGCCTGGAAGCTGCAGCCTCCCGGATCCACCTTAAATCTTCGGTGGACTCGGCGCAGGGGTCAGTGGGCGCAGCCAATGCCAATCAAGTTTACAACCACCAGCACGGGAGGGGGGGAAAAAAAAAGAGGAAAAAAAATAATCTTCAAGTTTTTCTCTGCACACACACGCACGCACGTACGCACGCACACACGCACATTCACACGCACACACGAGGCGGGAGGGCGGGGGACAGGCGCTCGGGCGAGGGGAGCATGTTTGCGAAATGCGCGTTCGAGGCTGCGTGGCCGCGGCGCGAGCGCTCGGGGACTGCGCGCGGGAAACGCGGCCCGGCCCGAGCGCCATGATGGGCGCCGCGGTGCGGAGCCCGTTTTCTGGAGGGGGAGCTGCAGTGATGCAATCCCCCCGCCGCGGCCCGGCTGCGCGCCCTGCGCCCGGCCTCTCTCAACGTTCCGTTTGAGGCGCGTCGAGGTTTCGCGCCCAGCGCGCTGGCTGCGTTTTGTATTTGTTCCTTCCCGAGTCCTGCCTGTTCTGGGTGCCCCCACGCGTGACCGGACGGGTACGCGCATGGCCCCAGAGGGACTTGAGTTTTCGTGTAAACACTGCACTTTCGGTTCTGCGGGGTCGGCTTGCGGGTGACCCCACCCTGCCCCAGATCCGGGAGGCGCCCCCAGAGCTTTTCGAGCAGGACCGTGGGCCGCCTCCTCGCCCCAGCTTCGCCAGCAGGATTTTCCCCTTATTTTTGGCCTGGGGGGAGGAGGGGGGTGGGCGTAGGGTGTGGCTCAGGTGAAAGAGATGGCAACTTGAAAAAAGAAATTCATACTCTGAAAACCGAACCCGAGATCCTAGACGAGCTTTTAAAACACCCTTTTTACATCCCAAGAGCTTCAGGGGAGCAAGTGTGTAAACTACGATAATGAAGATGGAATGGCGAAGGCTGCGTCCCCCGGCCGCCGGGAAAGGGCGCTCCAGGAGGCCGGGGCGGTGGGCGCGCCGGGGCCTGAAGGGCCGCCCGCCCCGCTCCGCCGGTTGAGGTCCACGGCCCCCTAGTCCTCCATCACGCCCCGAACCGCATTTCCCCAGTCCTTCCCTGCCTCGGTCCGCCGTGCCGGGCAGCGGGGACGCCAGGGGGGGACTTTGCAGACGGGGGTAAGGGCGGAGGCGACCCCCGCAAGCGGCCGTATCTCTCGGCCCGTGCCGCGCGCCGCTGCGGCCCTCCCCGGCGGCCGGCGAGCCGGGCGGCCTTTCGAAATGCGCGGGGCTGCGGATCATTGGAGCCCGCGGTAGGGGTGGGAGCGGGCTGCCGCCCTGGAGGGTCCACGAATTCGGAAAGGCTCTCCCCTTCGCTCAAATCCCCCCGCCGCTCAGGGGGCAACGGGGTAGTCGTGGGGAGAGTCAGTCTGTGGAGAGGAATGGGGGCTTTCGCTTCTTTCTCAGCCCAGAGGAGAGGAAGAGGGAGAAAAGCTGCTGAGAAACCGCCCAGTCCTGCTGCGCGGCAGAGGCGCGGCCGCCCTGCGCGGCCTACGGGCGCCCGGGCGCGGGAAGTGCGCGCCGCGCCGGGGGCAGTGCGTGATATGCCAGTTGCAGTTGAGGAGGGCGACCTGACGGCCTTTGCGTCCCGAGGTGCCAGCCAGCCCGACCCCGCAACTGCCGCCGCGGGCGGGCGCGGGGCTGCGGAGCGCTTAGCAGAGACGACGGCGCGGCAGCCTGGGTAGCGGGGCAGGGGGTGGCTGGCGCCGCGGCCGCGTCCCCCTAGAGGGACGTCAACTGCTGGCCCCGCAGACCCAGTCAGGGTGAGGACGATCCGAACCGCGGGGTAGCTTTTGGAGGCTTGACACAGACGTGTACAGGACCCAGGACACGGTGACTTGGGGGCTGCGTTCCTGCGAACGTGCCTGGCGCGGCGAGCATCCACTTCTCCCTGGCCCAGCGGTCCTAAAACGCAATCTCTAAAAATTCACATTGAAGAGCCCTCTAAAGAGAAAGGAAAATGGGGTACATGAGCAATTAAGAGGATGTCTTTCCCTCTGTTAAAGACACTTTCTGAAGTATCCTTTTTCACTCAGAGGCGCTTTAATTTTATTTCATTATTTCCTAACCCTACACTCCCTCCTCCCCATTTTTGAATTGTTTTTCTTGCTCTCAGTCTCTTCCTGAAAAAACACCCTGTATGCGTGTTTTAAACAAAATCACAAAAACACCTTTAGTCTTTAATTAAAATAATACCTACTCGAAAGATGTGGCCCAGCCACTACAGGACCTATTTTTCCCTTCCCTGCGGCCGAAGTCAGTCAATCCTGCTTTAAAAAAAAAAAAATCTTCACGTCAAAAAATGCTGAAATTATTTGTTTAGAACCTCTTTTGGGGTGCGATAATATGAATGCAGGTATTTGAGAGAAACAATTTAACCCTAATCCAAATTTTTACAATTTACCCATTTGCAGATTTCCAGAATAAATAATTTCCTTTTTACACCTTAACCACATTTTTTAAGAGAATGTGGAATTACAGGAATCATTTCAGTAATCTGACTTTAGAATGCCTTAAATTTTTTTTCTTAAGTAAAAAATATGTATCTCTACTGTATGGTCATGGGGACCCAAACCCCACAGATTTGGTATTTAGATTAACCAGTTTTGGGATGTGTAGATTGTAACCAGGATATTTAGAAATTGACAAATTTGTATGTGATGACCAATTTGAAAAATGACTACCTAAATTAGGGTAGAATGCACACCAATTTGTTAAGCGCCAGTATGTTTGAATATCTTAAACAGATTTGTACATTAGGTGGACCAAACAATTGCTTTAATTCCCCACACTTCTCATGTGTAAATACAGAATTTAGAGAAGTCATCATGTTACTTTCATTTTCAATCCTGCAAATGTGTGATCAGTCTACACTTATATAAGGATCTTTGGTTCTGACACATTCATATCCTAGAAGACATAAATATTTTAACTAATAGAGACTTTGACAATCTTATTTATATGAAAATGTAGCTTTTCCACTTTCACCTTCTAAAGCTTTGTCCACCCTTACAGAACTAAGTGGAAAACAACAGGAACTACTGACTACATTCGGGCCCACATAAAACATCATCTGAGTTGTGGGCCTGAATTACCTAGATATTTGCTGCTTGACGTTATATTTGTGTAAATATGACTAGAATGCCAGGGCAAACACCTCAAGCATAGTAAAGCACATTACACTTAGACTCAATGAATAGCTATGGAAGTTTTCTTTATTGATTGCTTAACGTGTAACAATTGGCATCTTTTTCACACATTACAAAAAATTATACTTGGCTCAGTATGCAAACTTTGAAGCATAGCCATATTATTTAACAGAAGAGAGTTTTGAAAAACCTATTCTACCCAATACAGCATTTACAAATGCACAAAACATGCCACTTTGGCTTGTATATTGTCTAGATTAAAAAAAAAAATCTCTTTTTAACATAAATAAGTTAGTATAATTTTTCAGTGTCTTTACAGAGTTATGTACACAGGTACACTTCAAATGTTTTGTTTCATACACATACACAGACAATGAAGAAATACTGTTTAAAGATGTAGTATCCATTTCGCTTATTCCACCAGTGTGCTTTTCTCTACAAGCACCTTCCTTTAAAAACACCACTTTCCTTTGGGCAAATTAACAAACAGAATAAGAAGCTTTAAATTAAAAATTATTTCATTTTTTTATGTGAAGTTACAGATTTTTAAAAATAGGGATTTAGAATTATTTTGATTGTGTCTACACGGCCCAAAGTGAAAAGAAAATTAAGAAATGTTCTAAGTTTGGTACATTCTGAGCATTCAGAACTCCCCCCATACACCCCAGATTTTTGCTTCAAATTACCTGGAGTGATTGCCTAACTGCTGAATAATTAACTGATAAGTTCTAACTTTAAAAGGAGACTGGGGGAGCACACTGAAGATAGGTTTTTGTTTTGTTTTGTTTTTTGTTTTAAGCCATTTGCTGCTACATAACGGAACCATCAGATCTCCCAAATGAGAATAAGCTTCATGTAAAAACAAATAGCAACTATTTGTAGCCAGGGTTCAAATTCTGATGATTTTAAAAATGAATTATCAGTTCTCACTGAAAGGGACATTACATCTTTAAAGAAAACAATTTAAACCCTTCCCCCAAATTGCTTCTCTTCATGCAAGTCAAATACCTCCTTGCTATAAATCGGAGCAAGCTGTTCATACCCCCCCATGCCAATTCCTCAGCCCCACCCTTCCCTCCCCTTCCCCAAAGTTTATGTGCTACATAAAAGGTAAAAACTATATACACAGGTAGTACAATGAAGCAAATAAGGAAAAAACCTAATTGCACAATGCTACATCCAATGCTTTTAGAGGCAGATCATTTAAGAGTGCCTAAAATTTTAGTGTTATTGTGTTGTTGTTTTTCAGTGCTTATACAGGATGTCCATTCCATGGAGTCAGCGATATGTATTTAAAATTTTTTATATATATCTTCCTTGCTTCATCAAGCAGTGATGTATCTGATAAACAAGGAAACATTCTTAATTCTGCAAAAGAAAACAAAAAGGAAGAATTAGGGGAAAAGTGCTACAGTAGCATTACCAATAGAGTACAGGAATTATTTTGTTGCTATGTTAGCTGGGAAATACTTGAGCAATGGGGGGAAAAAAGTATGTACTGTAAGTTTGATGACTATAGCCATCTCCACCTAAAAACATATTCTTAACTGGATTTTTACTCTCCTCTGTGTTGTATACTTTTGTCCAGAACAGTGGTTCTTAAAAGTGGGCAATCTTGCCCATCCCCTACCCACCTCCCAGGGGATATTTGGCAATGTCTGGAGACATTTTTGGTTGTCACAAATGGAGGAGGACTGCTACTGGCATCTTGTGGGTGAGGCCAGGGATACTACCAAACATCCTATAATGCACAGGACAGCCTCCTACAACAAAGAATTATTCGGCCCAAAATGTCAATAGTGCAGAGAGATTGAGAAACCCTAGTCTAAAGAATCTGGGTCAAAGATAGTGAGAGAAGAAAGAAATAGGAAAATTAAGAAACTGTAACACTTAAGAAGAGTAGCCTAATTTTCTGAATTTGAAAAATGACTGGAAATATAACTTACAAAGGCACTCCAAAGAAAAATTCTATTAACATCATTTTTCACAATATTCTACTTTCTTACTCACTGGCTACAAATAGTTGCTATTCATTTTTACAGAATATACATATAAATGTTTTTGAATAGTTCCTACTATTTCTAGTATTATTTGAACTGGCAATATTACTAACAAATGCTTCTCTGCACGTCAGGATGGGGCCAGATCAAAATCCCAATAAATCTGATTCACGTGGCTCATCTGATGAGCTAGGCCACAAGTCACAAACCAACAAGAGTTGCAGGTGCTTAAGGTTGCTTCAGGAAAATTTTTCATCCAATTTTCCCACTTCATATAGTGCTGTATTTTAGAGGTTCTACAGTGCCGTTTTGTATAAGCTCTGAAAAATATCAGATATTTGTGAAGAAATCATATATATGACATGCTTCAAAAACACAACAAACCTGAATCCCACCGGAATCCCTATGTTATTTATTTTAAAATTTTTATAAATGAGGATTTTAGAAGTTCACATCAACTTTTATTAAGATCTCTTTTTATGCTGGGCTAGGAGGGTACTTTAGGGAAAAAAAGAGGTCACAGTCTTTGTAAGAAGCTTACAAATGAGTAATATATACATAGTTTGATCATGATGGATAGCCAAGCCATGTAAATTTGGGGAATGAATTATTCAAATTAGCTATTCATGGTGATCATATTTTAGTACATGGAAGAGTCTCCACTTCCCTTGTACTGGGTAGATCTACCCTCACCATCCTAAAATCTACTATCCATTTCCCCTACAAACATCCACATCGCCCTGTTACTGCATGATTAGCATACACAGGCTGACGTGTTCCTGGACTGCTTACTGTGGCAGAGTTAATTTAACTTCTGCTTTGCAACTTCAGTGTTTTCAGAAATTCTGTAGAAACTTTAGTATTTGTGAGCTTTCCATCGTTTTTTTAAATAGGAAGATTCTCCCTCTATCCTTAAACAGAAAACAGGCAAAGTGACCGCTTATGAAAAAGACAAAGAAAAAAGAACACAACGTACCACCCTATTCACATTCTCACCCCTTGTCTGACCAAAGGTGAGCTATTCGTACCTAATTTTCCCCATAAAATCTAAACTTAATCACATATTTGCCATTTTTCCACGGCTCAAAATCTGTTACTGACTCAACCTGAACCTCTGGGAAATGAATTCCCGTGAAGTGGGACTGAGGAGTAACCCCAGTTCTTGTTCAGATGGGGAAAGAACCTATTGTTCCCAACATGTTTTGGTGGGACTCATGGGGAAATAATCTTCCTACCAGTGGGGCCTTTGTTACAAGTACTTGCCCTGCGACACTAGCTCTAGTTACTTAGTGTTCAAGGGAAAATATCTCGGGAAGTAGAAACTTTGAGGAATTACAGTATCCCCACAGTGATTCCCGGCGTCCCCCATTGCTACTTTTTTGACCTCACAAAGTACAAACAACCAAACCCCACAAACTCCTAAATCTGCCAGCAACTAGTAAGATTGTGTGTCTTGGGGTCTGAAGGCCCTAGGATTCCTGCAGCCCGGTTCGGCCCAGTTCGGGTGTCAGTTGTATGCTCCTAGTGATCAACCCACCGAGCTGTTTACGTCTGACGTCTTCTGAGGCCCGGCTTCTTGGGCGTCTGCTCCACAGAACCAGCATTCGGGGAACCGTCTGAAACATTCTCTTCTGTTCTGTTGGCTCTTTTGTTTTGAGAAGAAGAATCTAAGGGCAAGGGGAAATTTTAAAAAGAACACACACAAACAATCTTTATTAGATAAAACAATGGCTGGCAGAGGTTGGCCCAATCATCAGGGGATGAAAAACCCACCACCTCCACCCACAATCCTGGATCGCCATCGCCAGTGGCCTTTAAGGGCACAAAATGAGGTTGTTTTCACATAACAGAAAGTGCATTCTCCGCCCCAAATCTCCCTTTCTCTAGCCAGGAGGGAGACACTGATAAACATCCCACCCAATGTTGTCACCACATGCCTGTGGCTAAGCGAGTGGGGAAGAACTGCGATGTTTTAAGTTAGGGAAATGATCAGATCTTATGATCTCTGGTTTCTGACTTAAAAATCATAAATAGACAAGCAGTCAACCAGGCAGCACTGAAAACCTAGGACTAATAAAGTTCGCTCCCCAAATCCAAATACGCTGAAAAGCAACCCGAGGTTAATACCCTCAGGCAGGCAAAGCCGGTCCCCAGACATTTAATGGTTTTGAAAGGGTCATTACCGTCTGTGGCAGGTCTTTTCCTTATTCCAGCGCACTGCTCCGCTAACCCTGTCTGGCTGTCTGACGGGTCAGTCTTTTGGTCTACCAAATGCGTGTCCTCAGAGTTTGCCTGAGACCCAATTAAAGGAACCGCCTGGCGGCCCCCGCAGACATCCTGGCTCTCCTGCGCCGGCACCTTGCAGGCGCCTTTGGGGGGCCGCGGGGGTCTGCAGTAAAACTCGGGCAAGCTGCCCTTCTCCACCTCTTGCCACTCGTATTTGCCCTCCAGAGGCTTGTGATTCTGAAAGTCGAAATTCCACTTGCGCTGGCTTGCTTCTTCCATGTCTCTGCAGTGCTTCTCCAAGTCCCGGGTCAACTCTTCGTGATTCACGGGGCCGAAAAGGTTTCTGCAGGCCGAGGGCTTGGGGTGCTCCGCCTGTCTGGCGTCCATCCGCTCCAGGCTCGGGCTCCCGTTAGACACTCGCACGTTTGACATCTTCCTCCCGGGTCCCGACGACCGCCTCTGTCGCGCTCTCAAAAAACAAAACCGAACAAAACAAAACGCCCCGACGCAGCCCGAAGCCCTCTTATAAGCGCTGCGACTGCTCTCAGAGCCAAGAGCAACAAACACCGCGGAGTAACTGCCCGAGCTTCAGGAGCGCGCAGGGTCCGGGGGAGGGGTGCGGGGAAGCCCCGGCCGGGCAGCCGAAAGTCTCCGCCGATCAAGTGTACGGGCGAGCGGGAGGGCGGGGAGGGGAGGGGAGGAGGCAGGAGGAGGGGGTGGCAAAGCCAGTCCAAGTCCAGGCGGGTGCAAGCCCGCGGGCCCCGCGAACCCAGCCGCTCTCCAAACCTTGCCGGCGTCGGCGTCGCGGAGCCGTGAGAAAGTGGGGAGAGGGGAGGGGGAGAAAAACACCCGAGAAGACGAGCCCCCTTTTTTAGTGGCCCAATATGGCGGTGGAAAGGAGGCTGACGAAGAAGAAAATGATTGACACGGCAAGTCTATTTAAACAGAGGAGGAGATCCATTGGTTGCAGCGCCGGGAGCCGCCCCGCCGCGGCTGGCGAGCGCGGCCTTAAGGTGGCCCCGGCGCGGTTCCGACGCCGCTCCGCGCTCCCGAGCGCGCCGCCTCCAGAGCGCCGCCAGGAGATTGGCTGGTCGCGTGACTGCTGGAGGTGTACTGCTGCCAACAAACCTGCTCTGGCTGGCCTCGGAGAAATTAAAAATAAGGCAAACAAACTAGCCAAACGGCCGGGAAGCCGGGGCGGGGCCTGGGGCTCTGGGTCCCGCGCTGCGCTGGCCGGCGCGCGGCGGCTCCGAAGCCCCGACCTCCCGCTCCTCGCCCGGGAAGCCGAGGGCCTGGACCAGCTGAGCTCGGGGTCGCTCGCAGCCCGGTCTGAGCCTCGGGGGCGAGCTTGTCTCCCCCGCCCTCGCCGTGCCTGGGGGGCGGAGGCCGACCGTGAGAGCTCTACCCCCGGCTCGGCTCTCCCCGGGGGTCCCCACATCGCGGACTGCGGGGGAGGCCGGGAGCCCCCCTGCCTGCGAGCCTGAGCTGGGGGCGGAGGCGGGGGCAGTGGTTCGCTCAGCCTCGCCCAGAAGTGTCTGCCATCCCTGGGGAGGCAGGAGGCTTAGGGGAGAAACCTGGGAGAAGGTCTTTCTATAAATTTGCCAGCAGTAGACGGAGCATTTGTAACGAAGCTCTCCCTCAATTAAAATAAGCAAGGAGATCAAAATCAAAAACTCCGCTAGTCTCTCAAGTCCTTCATAAACTTTGTAGCCGTCCCAGATACATTGAGTTTAGAGAAGCGAGGTTACACCCCTAGCTCAGGTTCTTGCTTCTCACAGTCAAGGCCGTCGACACTGGCTGCGTGTGGGAACTCGTCTCCTCTTTATACTTTTCAGTTCTTTCCCAGGTTGTAGCAGTTTCCTCTACCTGAGCCCAGCCGCCAAGTACAACAGCTCCTTCCTTCCTCCACCTTCCTCCCATCAGATCCACTGCTCCAGCCCACCCAGAACAATACTCAGATGCGAGTGAATGCTGTTAGAGGGCTGCAAGCTTTTGAAGGGGGAAAATATTGCCCTTGGGTTCAAAGTCCAGATCATGAAGTGATTTTTAAAACCACCACAACGATGTCCTAACGTCTGATATTATGATTATTCGGGCATTTGCTCTCCTTTCCAACTTGGAATTTATGTCTCAGGGTGGGCTTGAGCACCGTGGGGAAGGTAAAACGGGACGAGCAGGACTGCCATAACTGAGACAAAGCTTGGTGGGCCTTTCACTGCCCTCCCAACCCCATTCACAATACAGATCATCTTGCTTTGGGCCAAAGTTAATGTATTTTATTGGAAGTTAACCTCCTAACCACAGCAGCAATGTTTTCTTACGCACCTATGCTTTGGATGAGTTTGATTTTTTAACTTGTTTTCTTTGCCACCTCTTGTTTGTCCACTCTGAGTGCCTACCTCATACACTACAGAGTGTTACAGCTGGGAGGGACCTTTGGGTTTAGCCCTTTCTTTCTACCACTGAGGAAATTGAGGCTCAGAAAGGATTCCTGTCCAGGGACATGCATCCAGTTGGTAGCTGGGCAAGGACTCACTCTCGGGCTGGTTCATTTGATGTTCCTTTCCTTCCTGATGGTCCCAACTGGTTCAGGTTTTTGTTCTGTTTTGTTTTTTGTCTGGATTTGATTGTGCTGTAATCTGCAGGTCCTCCTCTCTCACAAGTGATTCAAAATGGCTTCTTCCCAGACCCTGGGCTGCCTGCAGATGTTTCCTTGATGTGGCCTGTGGTCACTGATATTTAAATGCAGCCGTCACTGGCCTTTGATATCACCATCCATTAGTTGAACTAAAATATAGATTCTAAAAGGACAGGGTCCACCCAGAGAGCAATGAAGGAGGCAGCGAGGGCCCAGAACTGGTTTCAAAGTCAGGACTTTACCTAACTGTGGAAAAGAGTTCACCTGGGATCAAAGCCAGAGGGATTTCGTCCTCTTTACTGTTTTCTCTACATGTAGCGCACTACTGAATTTACTGGATTGGAGGACTGGGGGAGAATGGGCAGGAAAAGAAGAGTAGGCCTCCCTGCAATAATTTATACCCCACCCCTGAAATTAGATAATTGTCCAAATTTTAAAATAACTGCTAGACTACCCCGGAACTCTATATTGTATATACGCATCTATACATATGCATAAACACACAAACTGCCACATATATGCAAATGGAGAAATTCTAGAGTATTTCACATTACCGCAAAAGTTTAATTTTATTCATGGAACTAGTATCTTATACCAAAGTAGAAAATTAATACTTATATGCCCTACACATGCTGACTCTTTCAACTATTATGCTGGAGCACCATTTTGTTGCTTTGTTAATCTCAAAGAGTAAACGAGTCACGGTCACGCCACCTTAAGAAGTCTGGCTGCCAGCAGAAAGGCTGTGCTTATATCAACCTCGAAATGATCTAAAGCGTTTTGTTTACAGTCAAGGCACCCGAGATCTGGACAGCAAATAATGAGAAGGCAGGCGTCTGCTGTAGTAGCGACGAAGCGTGAAAAAAAAAATACTGTGGAGTCCCCGAAGGAAGAGGGAACTTAGAGAGCAGAGCGCCATCCTCTTGCGGAATGTAGGCAGCTGCAAAAGAGTAAGCCGAGGCGAGAAATTTCAGATAAACAGTGTAAAGGCGGAGCCTCGGTAGAAGACGGAAAGTTCCATGCTGCGCTGCTCTACAATGGGCTCTGCTTCCCCAAGCCCCCTTGTCCTGTGTGATGATTTGTTGTCATTTTTACTCCTGGTGATTTCCACCTTAGGGCTGACAAGTGTCACATACACCACCACAGGTTGCTGTCTTTCACAAAGCCGAGGAGAGAGGCGAAACCCAAAATAATGTGAAAGAAAACACCTGTGTGGGAGGCAAGTGTTCGGACGGGCTGGTTAGGCAAGCAGCCCGAGTCTGCCCGGCTCCCCGCGCGGCCCTCCCCGGGAAGCTGCCAGCCCCACACGTTTCTGGGAAGGTTTCCTCGAGCGGTTGCCCCTCCCATCACAAGTACACAATTGCGATCCCTCCTCCAGGATGTTTATAGCGAGGCAGCTCTCACTCAACCAACTGCACCACCCCCCCAAAAAAGACACATTTTCAGGGCTTGGGAATTTCACATTCATGTTTGTGCCACTTTCAATTCAATTTAACAAATATTTTCTGAGCCCCTTCTATTAATTTGCTTATTCTTTCTTACTTTCAACAAATATGTATCGAGTGCCTCCTATATGCCAGGCTCTAGGGATACAGAAATAAAACAGATTTAAAGCAGAATGAAGCATACATTCTAGTAGGGCCAGGGGGAGAAAATAAGCACAATAAATGAGTAGAATATATACACTATAGAGAAACAATAAGCAGGGGGGAGGGAAAGAGTTTTTTGAGGGTCAAAATGTGAATAAAGTGGTCAGGGAAGGCCTCATTGGCCTTTGAGAGAAGCCCTGAGGACATGAGCAAGCCAGCCATGCAGACATCTGGGGAAAGAGTGTCCCAGGCAAGGGGAGAACAAATGCAGAGTCTCCAGGGAGGATCTTGCCTACCATGTTCAAGGGACAGCGAGGAGCCCCACGTGGTGGACAGGGCAGAGCAAGGGGGAGAGAGGTAACGGGCATCAGACGGCATAGGATCATGGGGGCCTCTGCAGGGCTTTTATCACTGACAGAAGATATGAGAAGCCACTGGGGCATTAGGAAGTTTTAGGCAGTGGGATGCTAAGATCTTCCCATGTATAAGCTATTGTCCAGGGCATTGTTCTCGGCAGCGTGGGGAGAAGAGATGACCAAGTCACAATCCTTGCATGCAGGGAGTATTCGCCATGTGCATAAAAACTAGAGGTAGAAAGCAATATATGGAAGAACATGATGCTGTGAAGTACAAAGGAGGGAGAAAGAAGAAGGCCGCATGGAGGAGGTGATGTATGAGTCAGATCTGGAAGAATAAGAAAAAGGTCAAGACGACTCTAAGGATGTATTGGTAGGGGTAATGGGGGAGCTGGGGGTCAGTGAGTGGTAGGCCATGGATGGCATGCTAAAAACATCTGTGTTAGTGAGCAGTGGAACCCCTGGGGCTTCTGGTGAAGAGAATGACAAAATTCACTGTCCAAACTTGTGGGCCTGTGTTGGAGTTCTGGGGCTTGGATTTGTGAGATGGGGTGACCTGCCAAAGGTGGGGCTGAAGGTGATCTGAGAGATAATGTCTAGGGATAGGGCTAAATGAAAAGCTGGGCAGACAGTCCCAGTGTGCTGTTAATTCAAAGGAACCTGGGAGATGGACAGAGTGCAGGTGTGAGGCAAGAGGACCAGGAGCCCAGGATGACAGGGGTTGGCATGGAGAGTAGGAGGCAGGCTGGCATCATCTCCTAAGCTGCAGGGATTTTTTGTTTATTTCTGTTGTTGTTTTTGTTTTTGAGACAGAGCCTTGTTCTGTCTCGCAGGCTGGAGTGCAGTGATGCAATCACTAAGAGAGAATAACTTTGAGAGAATAACACCATTTACTAAGAGAGGTAACGCAGAGGGAGAAGTAGCAGAGACTGCCTGCAATCCATTAAAATCCACTCTTGCCTTCTTCCTCAGTATCAGAGTTATAACTAGGCATACAGCCACCCAGCTACACGAAATTCCCCAGTCTCCTCTGCAGTTACATGTGGCCTTGTGATGAAGTACTTTCCAATATAATGTAAGCAAAAGTGATATGTGTCTTGTGCATAAAACCTGCCACGTGACCCCTGGATTCTACCACCCTGTTTCCCCCGTCCCATGGGCTGGAAAGATGAATACTAGTGCAACCTTGGAAGCGGAGTGATGAAGATGACAGAGCCACCATCAGCCTGAGTGATGACTTGAGAGAAAAAAATAAATTTTTATTTTGTTGAACCATTACATTTCGGGCCCATTTGTTATAGCATTTTACAATCACTCCTAACAAACCCAGAGGAAAAAAAATGGGAGATAGGGAAGAGGGAAGGTTAAGAATTTGGTTTGTTACAGTTAGCATGTGGATTGAAATTAATAGGATCCCCAGGGAAAAGAAAGAATGAAAGGGTATGTCCCTTAAGAGGGCAGACATGGAGACATGAATTTGACACAAACTGTGAAGGATGCCACGGTTGGTGGGGCTGAGACCGAGCCATATTCACAAAAGTGTTGTTAATCATACAGCCAGGTCAGATCCAGAGTTGATTAAAGATTACAAGGGTATAGGAATAAGGATGCATGTGGTATTCTCTATTATTTCACATCACTCTTGAAATGTGAAACACTTCATGGTTTCTTTGCTGTCCCACGCTCCCTTCTCAGAAACTGCTCCTTAGCTTCTGCTGAGGGACAGCAGATCATGGGACTCCGTTCCCATTCCCTTCCTGAAGTTGATCAGACAAGGGGAGAAGAGGTGGCTATCTAACCTAAACTTGGCTAACCAAATTCTTTCTCCTAGGAGTTTGGAAATAGGTCTCAGAAACTTCAATTAGTAAATTGTTAAGTTAGAGACTAATAAGGTAATGCAGGCTTGGGATTCAAAGTGCCCTTTTCAGAACACTGTCTTCTGCCCATGTGTAATGGAGATGCAGATAAAGTGTGTCTGCAGAGAATTGTAAGGAAGAAATACAGAGGGGCAGAGAAGAGAGAACACATGGTTTTAGGAAGACAGATAACCCTTAAAGCCAAAGCCTCCTCAGCTTTGGGATCCTGCAGCTCATGAGGTCCCACTCCCTGCACGTAAATTCTACGGGACAGCCCTGTGTTTATAAAACAATTTTCCCTCTTTTTCTCCCAGCTAGTTTGTTATGGGTTTCTGTTAGTTGAACCCAAGACATTGCTAATTAACACAATACTTTACATGTTTGAAATTTGAAAGCAGCTTTCCTGGCATCATCACATTCGATCCTCATAAGACCACAGTTGTGAGGCAAATGCTGTTACACTCTCTCTCTCTCTCTTTTTTTTTTTTTTTTTTGAAGAGATAGCATCTTGCTATTCTGTTGCCCAGGCCAGAGTGCAGTGATGTGATCACAGCTCACTGCAGCCTTGAACTCCTGGGCTCAAGCTATCTTTCTGCCTCAGCCTCCCAGCTAGCTAGGACTACAGGTACATGCCACCGTGCCTAGCTAATTTTTTTTTTTTTTTAATGCAGAGATGGGGATCTCACTGTGTTGCCCAGGCTGGCCTCAAAATCCTGGGCTCAAGCAATCTTCCCACCTCAGCCTCCTAAAATGCTGGAATTACAGGCTTGAGTCACCACAGCCAGCTCTATTATCCTCTTTTGCAGATGAAGCCCTAAGACACAGAACTGAGTGTTCAAAAGCCACAAAAGAGAGTAGAGAAGGCATGAGGACTAGTGTGCCCATTCTTCAGAAGCTGAGTCAAGCATGCACTGCAGAAGATGCAATGACTTGGTGGGTTTGCAAATTGTATCACTGAGGCTTCATTGGTTTAAATTACTTACAACGCACTATTTACAAAAAGAAGGTTCTGGGGAAAATGGATTCAAATCCCTGAAAAGAGAAAAATGCCATCTTTGAAAAAAATTAGATTCAAAAAGAGTTTAAAACTAATCTGGTGGGATCAGAACTTAAAGAAAAAAATGCATCAGGCATTTTTACTTAAAAAAAATTTTTCATTTTCAAGTAAAATGTAGTGAACAAATGCAATTTTATCAGCATTGTCAGTGTCATAATAATAGGAAAAAAATTTGCAAAACCCACATTCATAATCATATACCTGATTTAATTTTCATGATTGAACACAAGTGGACAACTTCTGCAACTAAAATATGAAATTTGGAACAATAAACATATTTGCCACCTGTCCACCGTTTTCAACTACATTCTGTTCTTTACATTGAGAAGACATGAAGGAGAAAATCTCCCCTAATTCTGATCTCAGCCTTCAGTTTATACAAATTTACACCTAAAAAAACCTGGAAACTGCCCAGTTGCTGTTCCCAACCAGCTCTCTGAATAATCGTCCACATTCATATTTGTTCATTTCTTCATTAAATTTTTAATGAGTCCTTACAGATGCCAGACTTTCTGAGGACACAGCAGGGAACAAAGATGGCCAAAGTCCCTGGTGTCATGGAATGGAATTTACACTTGTGTGGAAGGCAGACAATATACAAATAAATAAGCATAATATGTCATGTTATTGTAAGTACTAAAAAGACAAACTAGTTAAGGGTATAAGAGTAATGAAGGAAGATGCTATATTAACAGGAAAGGACTTCAATGAAGTGACATTTGAGTAGAGACCTGAATGAAATGAGGGCATGGATCACATAATTTTCTGTGTTTCAGGCAGAGGAAACAGCAAGTCCAAAGGCTCTGAGGTAGAAAGGTGCCTGGGATGGCTGAGGGACAATGAAGGAACTAGTAAGCTGGAAACACAGTGGAGGCTGGGAGGGAGGCAATGAAATCGGAGAAGAAGTAGGGACCCAGATCATGTAAATTTTATGAGCTATGGTAAAGACTGTATTTTATTCCAATCGAGGTAAGTCATCTTTGAGCAGAGGGTCTTGATCTGACTTTGGCTAACTTTGATCACTTTGACTGCTGAGTGGGAAGTACTTCAAAGAGGCAGGAGAGGCCGGGCATGGTGGCTCACGCCTGTAATCCTAGCACTCTGGGAGGCCGAGGCGGGTGGATCGTTCTGAGCTCAGGAGTTCGAGACCAGTCTGAGCAAGAGCGAGACCCCGTCTCTACCAAAAAATAGAAAGAAATTAATTGGACAGCTAAAAATATAGATACAAAAAATTAGCCGGGCAAGGTGGTGCATGCCTGTAGTCCCAGCTACTCGGGAGGCTGAGACAGTAGGATTGCTCGAGCCCAGGAGTTTGAGGTTGCTGTGAGCTAGGCTGACGCCAGGGCACTCGCCCCAGGCAAGAGAGTGAGACTCTGTCTCGGGGGAAAAAAAAAAAAAAAAAAGAGGCAGGAGAGAAGTCGGGAGCAGACTATTGTGGGGTCCATCATGACTTCAAGGCTTCTTGGCCTAAGCAACTGAAGAAAGGTGTGGCCATTAGCTGAGATGGGGTTGACTGAGGGATGAGCAAATTTTGCTTGGAACATGTTAAGTTTGAGATGTCCATGGACATCCAAATAGAGATGTTGCATAAGCACCTGGATATATGAGTCTGGAATTCAGGGAAGAGAGGTCTGCGCTGGAGATTCAAATTTGGAAATGTTTGGCATTTAGATGATATTAAAGATACGGGATTAGATAAGATCACCATGGCAATGGGCTGAGACAGAGAAGAGGCCTAAGCAGTAAGCGTTAGGGCACTACAACTTTTAGAAATCAAGCTGAGAAGACTCTAACAAAGGACACTGGGAAGGAGCCAAGAGAGAGGTGAGGCCTCAAGTAAACAAAGTGTTTCAAGGAGGAGAGAACAATCAAATGATCCAAATGCTGCTAACAGAGCAAGTAAGATGAGGACTGAACACTGACCGCTCCATTTGGCCATCAAGGTCATTGGTGACTTGAGAAGAGCAGTTTGGTAAGGTGGAAGATGTGAAAACTTGACTAGGGTGGAATTAAAAAAAGCGAAAGTCATGTATATATGCATGCTGTACACCCACATGCATAAAATATGCACACACAGCCCCCTAGTCTATGCAGAGAGTAGCTGGGTTCTGATTAGGAAACCAGTCTGGAAGCAGGCCAGGCTGGGCGGGGATGAGGTCTGGCTGATAGGGGAACACGTACATCTAAAAGGCGCTGCATGATGACTGCCCTCTCCGTGTCTCATTGTCTGGTTTTACGCCGCTTCCTTCAATATCTTTTCTTAACTTTCATAAAAAATTGTCATGCCAACAAATAACCTTAAACCTCTTTGAAAGTAACCACTTTTGGAGAATGTGCTAAGAGACTTAATGAAGAATTAGCTTTGCTTGTGAGTCTCACATTTCAACTGGCTAATGTTATGCTTAGAAAATCACTGTAGAACATCATATTCTGTTCCCACCACAACAGACTATCTTATTTACCAAACGAACAGTATAAGGCTTTATTATGAATTCAGCATATTAAAAAGGAGTAAGCTTCATTTCTGTTTATTCTTGACAAAAAGCCTTTCCCAATGCTGTAATGATGGAGTTTTTCTCCAAACCTCAATAATCTGCTCAGGATCTTCCTATATCAGTGGATCAATTATACCTCCAATGTCAAATGCAATTTGCAATTTGTTGCCTTGTTCCTTAACTCGGGATTAGATTTTCTGGCCTAGAACGTTTCAGAGTAGTTTTTCTTCTCTTCCTTTACTGAAGAAACAGAAATAGCCAAAATAGTTAGTCCCTCTGTGGCCACATGAGGACAGAAGAGGGTTAGTAATGAGACAGACTACCCTCTCCCAACTCCAAATAGTCTTGAAGCAGGAATGTATTTGACCTGTTGTGCTGTTAAACAGCAGAGGAGGGCAGCACAAGGCCAGAACTGTCAGCCTTAATCCTGCAAATATTCCAAACCAAAATCATATTTATAATCTACTTTCATAAAAGCATACACAAGAGTTTTAATCCCCGCCAAATTTAATTGAACTCTAAATTTGCATAGATTCTACCTATTAAACATTTTCAGATCATTTTCATATATTACCCACTTAAGAATCCAAATTTAACATTTATTTTATGATAGAGTGTTTTAACAATTGTCTATACAGTCACGTGAAGTATTATAACCCTTTAACAAGTGAAGTAGAACTAAAGATGAAAGGTGACTTCTCTACGGTCACAGAGAATTAGTTGCAAAGTCAAGAAAACAGCCTAAACCTAATCTTTCTCTACTAAACCTAGCTCTTTCAGAAAGCTCCCCCCACACCCACACACATAAACACATACACTGCCTCTGTGATATCATATATTCACCTTGACATCAGCTATAAATCTATAGTCTTTAATCTTTTTTGTATACTCCAATGAGGCCAATTCAATGCTATAAACAAAATAAATGCAAAGTAGGTAGTTAGCACCTAGTAGATATTACTGGCAAGCAAACATGGTTCTAGTGAGGATCCCAAAGATCACTCCCAGTGCATTCTACTAGGGGTCCTAGACATGGCAGTCATGGAACCTATCAAGTCTACATCCCCTTCCAAGAGAAAGTGCCCCACCTCCTGGCCATGGCATGGGCTCCTAAGTAAGTGCTATGGTTTATAATGGGGCCTGGTAGAGACAGGTCTACTCAAAAGAAGGCAGATGGTTATTAGCTAAGCCAATCTTAAACTCTCACTCAAGAATTAGAACTGGGAAGTACAGTAAGAACCAGAGAATCATAGTGAGAAGAGAACAGACAGATGCAGAGTGAAGACATGTAGAGACCAGCAGTCACTATGTGCTAGAATGATGTGGCAAAGGTGTCTAGAATGCCCAAGATTCCAAATGAACCTTTGATCCCTGTTTGCAGGTGACCCTTTCAAGGCCCCATATTTTGGTTTTTGATGTTCTAAGGACTTGGCAGTATGGCTAAGATTCCTTTCACACACATGAACACATATGCACCCATATTCCACACAAGTGAAACTGTGTCTTATAACCAAAAGACCTTACCCAACCACCACCCCACAGACATAGTCAGAGGCAGGTTCAAATTAGGTAACAGACACTCCCCATATCCAGTATAAGTGCACATCTAACCCGAACTGAGCTCACATGGAACATGTGATAGTTTGATCCCAAGTATACTTCACTCACTAAATATGTATCTCTTGATTACCTACAATGTTTCAGGCATTATGCTGAGTGCTGGAGTCATAGAGACAAAGGAGCAACAGAGACACATAAGACAAAGTCTCTGTATTAGAGGAGCTCCCAGTTCAGTGGGAAAGGCATAGAAACATCATACAAAAAGTGGAAACAAATTACAGAAAATCTAGGGAAACTGTATACTGATTGCCCAAATGGTAGATTCTTTTTTGCACCTAAATCTTTCTAATAGAGCTTTTCTATCCAAGTCCAGCTTATCATTCATGATGAGATTCGTGTCAATATACTGTATATCCAACTGAAAAGATGAGAACAGAATTAAATCATCATTCTTTAGTGCCTTGGTCACTGGGATGTTGAATGTTGTAATTAGATGGCAAGGGTTAATAATTACTAAGTTCATCATGGCCATTATTTAACAGGAATGCTGGCTTCTCAGGATTTTAAATGTGGTTTTAGTCTTAAAAGTTAGACACCTCTTACTGATTTCTTGTTTTGAGTGATTATCAAGACAGAGAAATAAAGAAGACATAAGATTAAAATACAGGAGGAAAGGGAGAAGGCACTAAGTAAAGGCAGAAGGAATATCCAGAAAAACAGAGTATTTTAAAATGAGTCCTTTTTTGCGCCTTTCCTTTTGCTCCCTTTGCTGAAACAATGGGTTGTGTCGTCATCTGTGGCGTTATATATTATGCTCTGTAAACCTGTATCTTGCTCTTGCCCTATAATCCTATCTTTCTCTCCTCAATAAACCTTATTTTCATGCTTGCCTTTAAAAAAATTGAAAAAAAAAAAATAAAATAGGAGTCACCACTGTACAGATCCAGATTTATCACAGGTTTATGTTTACTGTGGATTTAGTTATAATCACTTAAAATGA
>RJWJ010003974.1:0-80654 GCA_004363605.1 Indri indri
ATATTTGTTGTTTTCCTTTTTTTTATTATAGCTATCCTGATAGATGTGAACTGATACCTCATTGTGGTTTTGATTTGCATTTTCTAATGACTAACACTGTTGTGCATCTTTTCATATGCTTGTTGGCTATTTGTAGATATTCTTTTTTTTTTTTTTTTTTTTGAGACAGAGTCTCACTCTCTTGCCTGGGGCGAGTGCCCTGGCGTCAGCCTAGCTCACAGCAACATCAAACTCCTGGGCTCAAGCGATCCTCCTGCCTCAGCCTCCCGAGTAGCTGGGACTACAGGCATGCGCCACCATGCCCGGCTAATTTTGTAGATATTCTTTAGAGAAATATCTATTCAAGTCCTTTGCCCATTTTTCAGTTGGGTTGTTTGTCTTTTTGTTATCCAAATAGGAATTTAATCTTAAAGATATATCAAGAAAGATCTATCCCTAGGTTATGATAAACTAATAGGATGGAATGAACAGTCCAAGATTCTGCCTATAGCAGGTCCTTAACTATTGTGGAAACTGAATAGGCAGCCCTGTATGAAATAGAGAGCAGCGCTAGATAGGAGGGGAAAAAATTGGGGCACTTTTACACGATGCTTAAAAGAGGTGGCATGCCTGCATACTTGGTAGAAATGCTTTATCAAACATCTATTGCACTCATTCTCCCCTCCATTTGGTTGCTTCTCTACCCTTTGTTTCAAGGCTGTCTCTAGGTGTTTCCATGAAGCAGATTTCACCTACATATAAGGATTGCTGAAAGCAGCTATTTGCCTAGGGCCCTACACACCTCCCAAAGACAGATCCAATAGCTTTGTTTAAAACTCCCATATACAGAATACCACTTTACGTATAATTCCCCCCCCCAAAAAAAAACTTTAAATTTATTTTCTCCTTTACTTACAATAATGGACAAATGCTAGATATCAGCCCCAAAGCAAAATACCCTAGAGATATTATTATGTGCAATTCAGAGAACTGAAGGTTGTATTAACACATTAATAATTCTAATGCCTTGTAACTGTACCCAAACTATCACATTTTTCAAAATCTAAAACAAAAACACATAACTTATTTAATTCTTACATTCTGTTCTGCCAATGAATAAACAAGTTGCGGAAGAATGTCACCCTTCACAACTGCTTCTGCTAGGTCATCATTATAATTGGCCAGTCTCCCAAGAGCCAAAGCAGCAGTCTGTTGAATTGTTGGGACCACATCCAGAAGAAGAGGCCGCAGCAAAGACATTACACCTAAGTTAAATCATGAACAGAAATCAGAAAAATTTAAATTAAAAAGCAAACATACAATTTAGCATATACACAGACAAGAAAGTTTAGAGAAAAAAATCAGTAAACATGAAAAAACTGGCCATGCATGGCAGCTCATGCCTCTAATCCTAGCCTTTGGGAGGCTGAGGCAGGAGGATTGCTTGAGGCCAGGAGTTGGAGGTTGCAGTGAGCTATGATGATGCCACTGCACTGTAGCCTGGACCACAGAGTGACACCCTGTATCAAAACCCAAAAAACTATCCACTAAAAGCTAATGGGATATCGAGAAGCACCTAACTGGCCAAGACACAGAATAGTACACGCTATAATTATTAAACAAGCAGCATAGCATGGAAATAAGAAAGGCTTTGGATTTGGTTAAGAGTTTAAGTCCCTGATTCAGCAAGTACTAGCTATATGACCTGATAGTGTTGTCACGAGGAATGCAGAGAAAGGCTGTGGAGTATATGGTATAATGCCTAACACATGGTAGGCAAAAGAGGAAAAAACAAAAGCTAGGTTTCCCCCCAGCCTTTGCAAATCCCATCTTTCAAGGCTCATTTCAGGGCCTTCCATTCATGAAAGGCTGCATCAGTATTATTGCCAAATAAATTCTTTGAGATAAGGAAGTATAAGGTATTATTAGCTCTCATAATATTCATCCTAGAGTTGAATACATAGTATATCATCTTCATCATCATCATCACAACAGAAACAATAACAAAAGTAGCTTATATTTATTAGGCACTCACTATATGCAAGCATTGTTCTAAGGACTTTTTTCCATACTCACTTAACTATCATAAAACTGTGAAGCAGGGCCTATCATTATGTCTATTTCACAGATGAGGAAATAGAAGCTAAGAAAAGTTAACTGTCACACAAGTAGTGAATGGTGGAGCAAAGTTAGAATTCAGATATTCTTTATAATCGTTAAAAAAATAATACATATTGACAATTGAGGAGGTAGCAAAAGAGAGACCCATAATAATTGCATTTTGGTCATTTTACTGGATATTCTCATTATATTAAATTTGCCTTACTATAAAATCTGCAAAAGAGTCAACTGCTATTTCTGCTTTAATGTTGCTGTTTTAGTCTAAGGTTACAAGAAAGGTAATGACAGAATTCAAACTAGAACAAAGTGCCCCTTGACTTTCTGAACTTAATTTATACCAGGCTATTCAATTTGATGTCATTACATCTTTTCTTTAAAAACATATCCCAGAGACACATAAAAGCAAATATTGCCAATATTCTCTCCCAATGTTATATCCAGAAACATTTGAAATAGAATAAAAAGAAACCATTTACAATAACACTTAGACACTTGATCTTAGACAAAAGGCCTAGAAGTGATTACAATGACACTTAGGATTAGACCAAAATAAGAGAAAGAATACTACCAAATAACATAAGCAGAGAACCATGATGCTTATCACGGACACATTTAATGATGTGACCTGTGGCTTCCTAGTTTCTAGTTTCATTTAGTCATCATTTTTATGCCTAAATTGGCGAGGTTAGATTATCTTCTATCAGGCCACAGTTGCAAGCGTGAATCCCACACAGGCTGGCTAGTTCTGCAGGCAAGAGGGTTCCTGTTCACGCTTGGGTCGTAGCTCATGTTAAACAAACCCAGTGTTGATGGGTGTTGTTTATATCATTATCTACACTTTTTGATAGATATAACTTCTGAAATGTCTCACAACAAAAAAAGTTAAAAATACAGAATAAGGTATTGGAATAACTACAAATGTTAACATAGGTTATTTTAGGAAAGTTGGATTTAAAACAATCGTCTTTCTTTTCTTTGTTGTTTGCTTTATTACTCGATTTTTTTGTTGTTGTCACTGTTGGTTTTTTTTTTTCTGCTGTGGCAAAATATAAGTAACATAACAGTTACGATTTTAACCACTTTTAAGCGTACAATTCAGTGGCATTAAGTAAGTTCGCAATGTTGGGTGACCATCACCCTAAGAACTGCCAAATTTTCCACAACAGCTACACCATTTTACATTCCTACCAGCAAAGTACAAGGGGTCCAACTTTTTCACATCCTCACCAACATTTATCAGTTTCCATTTTTTAAAAATAGTAGCCATCCTAATGGATGTGAAATGGTATCTCACTGTGGTTTTGATTTGCATTTCCCTAGCACTAATGTGGTTAGTGTCTTTTTCTTGTGTTTATTGGCCATTTGTATATCTTCTTTGGAGACATGTCTATTCGAGTCCTTTGCCCATTTTTGAATTGGGTTGTTTTCGTTATTGTTGTTGAGTATTACTTGATGTTTTACAATGCATACGTACCATTTAATTAAAATAAGTCAATACTCTAAAAAAGAAAAGTTAAATTTGTTAACATATATTTGAAGTTTCATAATAAATGCATTAAAGAGGCCAAAAAATATGAAGTATGCTTAGAGAGCTATGATCATGCCACTGCACTCCAGCCTGGGAAACAGAGCGAGACCTGTCTCTAAAAAAATAAAATAAAGTATGCCTAGAATAGTTTTAAAAGAATCATAATCATGTTCCATGTTATTTTTTCCTGATGATTCTGGTATTTCCCTTTTTTTTTTTTTTTTGCCCACTTGATATGTGAAGGCAGTGGTTTACTGTCTTTTGAAATATAATTGGAAAGTCAATCCATACTGGGTTTTCATATTGAATTATATTTTGAATTAAATCCAAAGAACTTCAAACTTTTATGTTAAGAATTTGAAGATTGAATTAATTTATCTAGGGTTATAATATTTAATTATAAGTGTTTATTATTAGTTATAGTATTTAGCTAATCTACCATAAATCTGATTTTGGACCATTTCAGTCTACAGTTTAGAAGTAAAATATTTTACTCCCCAAAAAGATATCTAACTAGTCTATGTACTCAAAGGAATTCTCTCCTTTATGTATTTTCTCCATTTTTCTACTGCATTTGGCTCATGAAATACAAAGCCAATAAAATGACTCACAATTCTTTTCCTTCTATTTCTACAACTAGTATCAAAGTCAGGCTTCTGCTCTATCATAATTTTCCTACATTCCTTAGTTCAGACAATAGCATGAGAATTTCGAAAAATTTCAAAATTTCCAAACTTATAAAAGTAAAAGCTAAAGTGTCAGTTTAAAATATCTCTGTTTGAATAAGCTTATTCAATAAATGACTTTCAAGAGGTCATTTCTATTGTAGAGGAAAATAAATTCTCAAAAATGTTGCCCCAAATTTCTAGTCCTTGAATTGCCTCTTAGTGCTGCATAAATGTCAGTCCACAAATACTTCTCTAAAGGGACATGTTTTTATCTCTTGCATAGATTAAGCATGAAGACTTTGTTATTCTAATTATAGGTTTGTCCTAAAAATACAGATAAAGATGTAAGAGGAACTACATAAAAATGGTGACTAAATGAAAAAAGAAAGGAAAGAAGGAAGGAAGGAAGGAAGGCAGGCAGGCAGCACATATAACATATAAACAGAAATTTTTCCTTACCTTCCTGTCCATTAGGAATCCAAAGATCCATGGTGAGTGAATGAATGAAAATTTAGAGTCCATAAATTACAGCAGTCTGAACAGCTGCTACAACAGCTGATAAATAAGGCCTCTAGTAAAGCCGCAATGACATCGTTGGGGTCTCCACTGAAGGACCCAATATGTACTATCTAATATTATATCTAATATTAAAAATAATTCATATACTCTAGTACCTATAAAACAATTGCCTGCTCTATAAAAATTGATAAAATGTATGAAAATATTTTTGAAATTTAACTGAAGAATAAATCTTTACAATGCCCCCCATACACACACACACATACACCCACACACAAAATTTATAGCTTTGAGTTTCTTTGCTATTTTTCTTGTTCTAGTGTCATACTGAAAACATTGCTTCTAATAACTACATTGCAATTCAGTTACAAAAAAAAGTCAAAAAACAAATAACCTCACTGATCCTGTCCACATTCATTCAAAAAATATACCAGGGTTAACCAAGTAGCAAGCAACAGGAATACACATATGAGTTAAGGCAGCACCTACTGTCAAGAAACTAATAATCTGGTGGAGGAGATTATAAAATAGCCTCAAAATAATCACAACTCCTCCATTTAATTCCTCATAATACAATTTAGGCCAAATTACTTTGATTTTGCATGCCAATGGCCTATAGAAATCGTCAGGAAGAAAATGTCAAATTTTTCCAGTGACATAAAAAAGAAAACCCATCCATTCTCATATCACATGCACATACTTTGTATACATATTACATCACTCTGTTTTATAAAGATACTTAACATCTCAACTTTGCTCCTTTAAAAACAAATGTCTGTAAACTGGGCCTTTGGTCCATTTAAGTCATAGTAAAGATTTCTTGTTGCCCTGGTTACCCCTTACCTGCTTTTTTTTTTTTAATTTAAAAAAATTTTTTTTGTTGTTGTTGTGGTAAAATATATATAGCAAAATTTATCATTTTAACCATTTTAAGTGTACAATCCAGAGGCATTGAGTAGCACATTTACAATGTTGTCCAACCATCATGATTATCTATTTCCAGAACTTTTGTATCACCCCTAACCAAAACTCTGCACCCCATTAAACAATAACTCCCCATTTCTCCCTACTCCTATCCCTGGCAACTTCTGTTCTGTTTTCTGTCTCTATGATTTTGCCTAGTCTAAGTACCTTATATAAGTAGAATCATGCAATATTTTTCCTTTTTTGTCTGGATTATTTCACTTAACATATTTTTAAGTTTCACCCATGTTCTAGCATTTATCAGAATTTCACTCCTTTTGAAGCCTAAATAATATTCAATTGTATGTAGATACCATATTTTATCTATTCAACTGTTGAGGGTCAAATAAGGTTTTTCTTTTTCACCCTTTGGCTATTATGAATAATGCTGCTATAAACATTGCTATATAAGTATTCATTGGAGTCCCCACTTTCAATTCTTTTGGGCATATACATAAGAGTAGAACTGCTTGATCAAATGATTCTATGTTTAACTTTTTGAGGAACTGCCAAACTGTTTTCCACAGTGGTTTTATATTCCCGCCAGCAAAGCACAAGGGTTTCAGTTTTTCCACATCCTCATCAACATTTGTTATTTTTTGGTTTGGTTGGTTAGTTTTTGTTTTGTTTTTTTTCATGATAGCCATCCTAATGGACTTAAGTGGTATTTCATTGTGGTTTTGATTTGCATATCCCTAGTGACTAGTGATTTTGATATCTTTTCATGCACTTATTGACCATATGTACATCTTTCTTGAAGAAATATAATCTATTCAAGTGCTTTGCCCATTTTGGAATTGGATTATTTTGTTGTTGTTGAGTTGTAGGAGTCCTTTACATATTCTGGATATTAATCTCATATCAGATCTATGCTTTGCAAGTATTTTCTCCCATTCTGTGAGTTGTCTTTGCACTTTATCCTTTGATACACTCCTTGTTTTTTTAGATTTAAATAAAGTGATTTCTACCATTTATTTTTTTACTTTCCAATTCTATTCAAAATTAACTATCACAGACATAAAATATGTTAGATATTTGTTACTATAAATTTCACAAAGTTTCAAAAATTCAAATTCCAACAACATGCTCTATTTCAATCTGAAGCTACGTTCTATGTGACCACTTACTATGAAACTGCTATTACATAAGTGCATTCAAGTTTCAGAAGAAATAATTTTTGCACACAATTAACCATTACATAGTAAAGGATTCACCTTTGCCTGTCAAAGTTACCATCTGACTCAGGCATTCTGTTTGGGGTCCAGAGAGAATACAATAGAAACATCATGCTTTAGAAACAGAATGCATCTCTGGCTCTGCTTGTTACCTGACTACCTATGTTCAGAGGCAACAGAGCAAGGTGATTAAAAGCATGAATCTAGAGGGAAACTGGGTTCAAATTTGGGCTCTGCCACTTCCTAGCTGTGAGGTTTGGCAAGGTTATTTAACATCTCTCTGCTTTAATTCTCTCATATGCAAAATGGTGACAAATACCAGGACTACTCATAAAGTTGTTGTGAGAATTAAAAGAGTTAAAATTTCTAAAGTGCTAGAAAGATTAACTGGGACAAAATAAGCATCATCAAGTGCTTGATAAATAAAAGTGCTAAAGCAATTGGTTCCCTAAATTGACTATATTTTCCATCAACATTATTTTTTATTATTATTGAATGACTCATTAATTAATTAATATCTTCCATTTTAATGAGGAAATAGTAAAGGTTCTATACCCCATAGATTCAACCTTTTTTACTGTATGTTTTAGAATTACTATGGAATGAGTAATTCATTCAAGAAATATCTATTAAGATTACACAAAGTGTTGAACATACAATTGTCCTTGATCTCAAGGAACTTATAAAGCGATTGTGAGAGATAACTGCAGCACATCATGATGTGCACAACTACAGGAGAAGCAGAGGGTGCCCCGCAAACCCACAACAGAGCATCTAACCCAGGCTATCATGGACATGGGGGAGGATCCCAGGAGGGAAGTGACACAGAGGTTAAGATCTGAAGGCTCTCAAGCAGATTGCCTGCTGAAAACATTGGAAGAGGCGGAAAGGGGAAGGATTGGAGAGTATTGCAACCAGAAAGAACTGTATAAACTGCATAAATAAAGCACAGAAACAAAAAGAGTTTGACGAAACTGAGAATGCACTATGACTATAGTGCAAGGGGGGAGACACGAGGCTGCAGAAAGAAAGCTAAGAGATAAATAGAGACAAAAGCCCTGAAGTGTGCAATAAACTATTTTAAGTATTTTGAATTTTATCTGAACATTAATGCCAATGCATTAACAGGATCAAATGTGCAGTTCATGAAGAAGGATTGCTTTGATCACAGTGGGAAGAAAGGATGACAAGGGATGAGATGGGAGGCAGGAAGATACTTAGGAAGCTATTGTAGGAATAGAACTAAATATGAAAATAGTCTGAAAAATAGCAATGGCAAAAAAAAGGGGGCGGGGGAGAGAAAAGTGAAATATGAGGAGATATTTAGAAGACAAACTGATTATTGTGAAGAGAGAGGAATCAGTGATGCTTCTAAGTTTCTGGTATGGGCAAGGATGCGTGTTTGTACAGACTGTTAAGGAAGCCTCGATAAATTCACACAGGCCTGAAACAAAGTAGGAGGGGTGAAGGGGCAAGAGAGAAAGTTGGTTGGGGGCAGATCAAATTTGGCTGTAGGCCAAACTGAGATTTTCTGATTTTTATTCTAAGGCGAATGGGAAGCCACTGGGGAGCTTACCACAATCACTGACGCGTGGATATCCCAAACATACTTCAACCTCAACATTGCTGAAGAGTGAAATCACCATTTCCCCCTGCTTTTTCTATCCCCTTCCTCTATGAATGAACAACGCTAATGTGTCTAAGCAACCAGAAGCCGGGAAGTCATCTTGAACTCATCTCTCTCCTCACCTGACCCTGCCTCCTTCTCCTAAGTCACTAAGTCCTGCAGACTTTACCTCTTTAACATTTCTTATTCAACATGATGGCTGTATCAAAAATATATACTTGGTCTTCCTGATCCTGTTTTAACCACCACCAATCTATTGTCCACACTACTGCTAAAAATATCTTTCAAAAACACAAAATGGATCACATCAATCCTCCAGGTAAAACCTTCCACAGCTTTCCATCAATTTCAGGAGAAAGCCAAACTTCATACGAGGGCTTTCATAATTAGGCCTCTTTTCCTCTCCAGCCACAACCAACCTTCCTCTCCTTGCCCAGTTATCCCAGGCTCCAGCCATTCTCAAACACTGGCCTTTTCCATCCTATACCACCTTTTCTCTTGCCTTTGTGCCTTTGCACGTAATGTTCCCTCTGCCTCAATGCAGTTTCATCTGGCTAACTCCTAGGAAATTCAGCACAGATAACACCTCCTCCAGATATCTCCCTTGAACGGGACCCCTCATTCCCAAATTGTGAGTTAGGTGTCCTTCAAATAAATAGTAATTTATTTCTGTATCTCTCCATTAGTAAATAAGCTATGTAAGCACAGAGACCATGCCTTCTATTTTTGCATGATCGGCATCTAATCATCCATCTGGCACTTGGACACTCAATAGAAGTTCATTGAATGATGAATAAACCAACTGTGAAAATTTATGTGCAATTTTCTCTCTTTTCAGGTAAATTTTAATTTATAACAAAATGGGTAATATTATGCTCACAATTATATTATGTTTAGGTACAAAAAGTCAGGTACATTACCAGCAGCATTACCATAGACACTTTAAGTAACTCAAAGGGGTCATTTAAACTATTCCCTCACCTAAAAATCACCCCATATAGGCAAAATTCTATTTTCATTTGAAAGTCTTCTAGAGAGCTACCAATTTTGAATTAGTCCTGTCTTCTTTTACTAATGTGTTTTCTCTTTTACAGTAAATACCTATTATATCCATCTGTCTGCAGAAGACTAGAAGTAGGAATGGGGCAGTGTAGAGAGTAAACAGGACAGGACGAAAACGGTTATCTGCTCCAAGAGGTTTCATGTGTAACATTTGAAGAGAAAATATTTGGAAGATAGTTCAAAATCTATCTTCAGATAGAATTAATTTTTTACTTTATTCATACTTCACTATTCTAAACATTTTGAGATAGTTTACTCTAAAAGATATGTATACAAGATGTATACAGGCTCTCTTATATAGTGGGGAGGGGAACTGATAATTTTATCAGAAACATAGGTTAAGGATAGTTGCTGCAATTGAGCTCTGAATACAGCACTGAGTTTCCTGGCAGGAAAACTAAAAAGGGAAGAAACTTAAAAAATAAAACTTTTTTCTGAAATTTCATATCTAGCACCTAGCTTGCCATATAATCACTCATAAATATCCATTGAATAAACAAATGTATCTTTATATTTTAAAAAAATTGGCTAGGCTCAGTGGCTCACACCTGTAACTGTAGCACTTCGGGAGGCCAAGGTGGAAGCATTGTTTGAGGCTAGGAATTCAAGACCAGCCTGGGCAATCTAGTGAGACCCCATCTCTACAAAAAATAAGAAAAATCAGCTGGGCATGGTGGTGTGCACCTGTAATCCTAGCTACTTAGGAGGCTGAGGAAGGAAGATCACTTGAGCCCAGGAGTTTGAGGCTGTAGTGAGCTATGATTGCACCACTGCACTCCAGTCTGGGTGACAAAGCAAGGCCTTGTCCCTAAAAAAAATAAAATAAAATAAAAATTTTCTAAAAATTTAACAACAAGATGGACAATATCTTCACTGATAGACTTTAAAAAGCTATGGGAAAACCAAAGTGTCTGTTTTTTTTAAAATAAGTCCTCACTTTAAAAAAAAAATGGTATATCATTAAACTAAGTCTACAAAGACATTCCTATGAAAAACTAATATAATCTAGTCTATGTACATACTTTAATAGTAATTCTAACTTGACAGAATAGAACTTAAATATTTAGAAAAATGGATAGATATCATTTCCTTTGGAGACACCCAGGTGTGTGCACACACACATACACACACAAATATCACTTGTTTCCAGCAAGATTTTTAATAGAACCTGAATAAATAATAAATTTTAAATTGAGCCATCCTTATGGAGATGTACAGAGAGTATGGCAAAATCAGTATTTCACTTTGAAAATGAGAGAAGTCTGACTTTGCATGAGCCATCCCACCCACCACAAGGCAAGGCCAAAATTTTTCTCAAGATCTAGCCCTGGATTTCTCCTAGGGCCAGTATTACTCAAAACAAATCTCAAAGTTCTGCCCCCAATGAACAAGGAAAAGTACTTCACACAAAGCATGATTAAAAAAGAGAAGAAGTGTCAAGTATATACTCACATCAATTAACCAACAAATAGCAAGATCTTCCCTCTTCCCTGTACTCTACCTCAAGTGTTCCCAAAAGCCCAGAAGAGCAGTCAGGAAATCACAGGGCAGCTGACAGCCCTGGTCTCTGAGTAAGTCTCCTCTAGACTCTCACTGATCCAGGCAGGCTCTCAGTCCAACAACTTTCTGAAGTGCTATCTTGGTTCTCAACTCCCGGTGGATTAGACTTTTCTCTGGGTGCTTTCAAAGAGCTCCTGGTTTGATAAGACTCTTCTTCTTAGGAGCCCGAGGAAGCCTAAAGGTCTTCTAGAGCTCTGAAGCCAGCTTAAACCCTAAATACCACTTCTACTTCCTCAAACCTCCAGGTATTTGTCAATTAAAGTTGGTCTTCCATATCTGGCCTCCACTCAAATTCCCATGATGTTCCTCAAGGAGACCTCAAGAGCCACCAAGTTACAAAATTACTGGACAGCCACTAGTACCCAAAGACCTAAACAGAGCACTTATTTCAATAGTTAACATCAAAGTTTATTAGGAACTCCTAGAACCATGTAAAAATAACTTCCTAATACCTATAAGGTAAAGTAGAAAGAGCACAAGATGAGGCAGCAATTAAGGAATGGGTTCTAGTCCCAGTCTGGCCACTAACTCACTTTGTGAAGAAGCCAATTATCCAACTTTCTTTGGGCTAAAGTATCCACACTATTCTACTAACCGGAGCTATTATAAGAATCTAATTTTTAAGAGATGTGAAAACAATTACTCCTTTAAAAAACAACTTCAAAAAACTTTTCTCCTTCATTCAATTATTCCTTTTTAAACATTTTGAACTTCTACTCTCTGCTAAGGATTATGCTATGCATGGTTAGTAGGGAAAACAGAAACTAAATAATTACAATTGTGATAAGTACTATGAAACAGAAATACTAGGACAAAGGGTAGCATACATGAAGAGATTTAATTTACTGTGAGGGCTCAGAGAAGGCTTCCCTGAGGAATCAACAGCAAAACAGAGCCATAAAGAATAAGTGCAAATTAGTTTGCTAAAGAAGTATAAGGTAAGATTCCGAGCAGAAATGCAAAGGCCCTGAAGCAACATTACAATGTGAAGTGGAATTATGGAATATTTAAATAACTTTTCAACAACTTTTGAAAAAAATGAAAAATTTAATCTGTAACATTAAAATTTAACCCACGAAATTTGCCATTTCTAAGCCCATGCTCCTGTAGGCTCATCAACAGCTTGGATTTTTTTTTAATTGTCCAATTTTTCCTAAGAAAACAATAACAGCCTAGTCCTTGCTCTATTATTTTCTGCTATGTACCAATGCTTATATAACAAAACAGATAAATGTCCATGTAGAAGCAGTGTTTTGGAGCACACAATAGAATTCTGAATAAGCTTTTGTTTTTAGGACATGTCATTAGGTACATACAAGTTCAGAATTTTTATAGCCCCCTGGCATATTTTCCCCTTAAGCATATGTAAAAAACTTCTCTATCCCTATCTTTTTTTTTTAATTTTTTTTAGTTCAGCATATTACCGGGGTACAAATGTTATTGCCTTTGCCCCACCCGAGTCAGAGCTTCAAGCATGTCCAACCCCCTCTAGCCTTATCTTTAAAAAGAACTCAGTGCTTTGAGTTAATTATCTTTTACATTCATAATTGTAAGACTCCTTTTATATAGACAAAATATGTCAAACTAAAATAGCATGATTGGTCAAATTTTTTGAAGTTGCTCTGCAAATTTTCTTTTCAATTTCAATATCCTTTGGAACAGCAGGTTTTGTAAGAGGATCATGGTACATGTACATACCATGATATGTTTTATATGCATTATATTAATAAATGCTTACTAGGGGCTTTTCCTTCTCATAGCTTATTGAGGTACTACATAATCTTAAGATTTTCACTCTGCTCTGGATCCAGACACATGTAATCTAAAATCATTTTATGTCAACAACATATATTACTTATTTTCTTGAATTCTAAACCCATTAAATTGCCTCAATCTGCAAATTAGCTTCATATAATGCATAAAGTGTTATGCAAACTTCTTTATTTCTACTCTTCTGGAAATGTGCGTAACAACTGATTTGCCACGTTTTAGTGTTTTACTATAGGTTATATGTAAAATTATTCCCCCATTTATATAAATAGCTGGTTCAAAAGAAGTTTATTTTATATAGCTAAGCAGTTTAAAAACAATTTTCTTGGAGCTTTTATTAGCTTATTTCAGAAGACCTCCTAAACAGACCTAAGAGTGGCCTGGTATTCCATTATGTCACAAAACATGTTTCTCACATTTTACAACTAACCAACCACCTCCAATTGCTGAAATTTTACAATTGGTAGAAGTAACAATGTATTATTATTTCTACTATTACAGTCATGTGTTACTAATTATTCAGAGAAGGGAAGTATCAAAATACACTTTTAAATAGCTACAAGATGTAATAGTTCAGACATATATAGAGTTTGAGGGTACATAAACAAATCTTATAAGAAACATTCAACTCTTTAATTTTTCATATATTTTCTTTTGATTTAGAATAAAACCTCAATGAGGAAAAAGAAAACCCTTGAGGTTACAGGTACTTCATAGGAAGAAGAGAGAGCTTGCAACACTGTCTGCTTTAGTAATTACTTTAGACATACTTAATAAAGCAATTTCTCTTATTAGAACATCAAAAACAATAAAAAAGATCAGAGATTTAAAATGAACTAAAACTGTTGATAATTTTCAACTTTAATATTCACTTCACAAAGAATGAACTGAAAAATTTTTAACAAGGGTAACTGCTTTGATCATGATGCCTATGCAGAAAATATTTTTCACATTATTTTGGATCCATGATACATATTTACTTAAACAGGATATTGGGAGGGGGGGAAACAAAACAAAGAAAACAAAATAAAATCCTCCCAGATATGTGGACAGTATGTCAAAGTCAGGAGTAAAATGCATTGGTATTGTATGCTACCAAAATGAAAGCATTTGACTGAAAAAAACCTTGATCATGATATATAATAGATACATTTATTGTGGCTCATTCGAAAACATTTTTAAATGCATGGTGATTTTTTAAAAAGAATAAACCATTTGAATGGTTAAGTAAATTGACTAATAAGAAACAAAAGTTTTCATAACACAGTGTATAGGTTATTTTTTAATTAAAAATAACTATATTTGAATATGAATGATCTGTCTCTATTTAAAATTACTAAAGGAATTCTTAAATCTACATAACATGAAATATGTTACAATAAGTTCCTCAGGAAAAGAAAAATCTTAACATGCTATCCAGATATTAGTTAAATGCAGAGAATTTCAAAACATTAAGTTATATTCCTTTTGTATTCCATTCCTTCATAAGCCAGACTGTAAGTGTAGAATATCATATCTAAGCCACTTACACTTTGGTGATCACTTAGCCTGCCAATTTAGATCAAATGCCATAATATCCTCTATATTGTACTCTTATGGGAAGAGGTAACTTGCTACTACTCACTAAAAGGTGATCCCTCATATCTTAAGTGTTATATATTCTTCAATATTTCAGTATTAAAATTTTAAATTAACATCAATTATTTTGCCATTTTTAAAAATGAAATTTGTTTGGCTGTACACATATTGTCCAGAAAGTAAACTTTCGTAAATAGTGTCCATTCACAAAAGCCACTGGGTAGGACTGAGAGAAAAAAATGTAAAAAGTAACTGTATTTTAAAAATGTAATGTGCTCTAATAAACTTAGTATGTATGAAATACTGTGTGCCCACTATTGTTCTGGGTACTTTGAGGAATAAGAGTACATACATACACATACACACACACACACATACAGAAAAAAATTAATCCAAATGAAACAACTACAGAACAAAAGATTATCAATGCTGAAATGACAAAATTTTAGAAATGGGGAACAGATCAGTGGTTGACCAGGATTAGGGACAGCAGGAGGTGGGTGTAGTTATAAAAGGGCAACACAAAAGAGCCTTGTGGTGATGACAGTCTTCTGTATCTTGGCTGTGGTGGTGGTGGTGGACAGTGGACACACAGGGACGGAAATTATGCAGAATAACACACACCCACACATTCAAGTAGGGAAACCTAAATAATGTCAATGGATTTTTATCAATGTCAACATTCAGGATCTTTCTGTATTATTCCTCACAACTGTATGTGAATCTATAACTATCTCAAACTAAAAAGTTTTATGCACGATTATAAATTATACTTTCTCCGTTCTAAATACATAGACCTCAACAGAAATACATGAGGAATAAATGCCAAAATCCCAGTGACAAAAGAAATTACCACACAGGTACACAGCAGTAATTCCCCTTAAAGAAACCCAGAGTAAACATTATGTCTGAATATTCTCTGTCAATATGTTCTCAATTTTTTTTCAGCTATGTGTTAATTTACAGTAGTTTTAAAGATCACATCTTATAAACTGAAGATTTCTCCTGACACAGTAGTAATAAAATGTGGTGGAATCATCTCTAGTCAAATATATAGAGAACCACCATTATCCTCCCTCCCTCTCTCTCTCATCTCTATCTCTATCTCTCTCTTTCTCTATCTCTATTTCTTTCTCTTTTTTCCTTCCCTCCTCAGAAAGAGCTCGTTTGGACTGAGGGGTAGAATGAGAGCACCTAAGAATTTCGCAAAGTCTGGTCTTTACCTACTTTGAATCTCTTGGAAAGATTCAAACATCATTCTCTTTCACCAATGCAGGACGAGAAATAATGTGTAAACCACTCTGGAATTCCCTTGCTGGGAGGCAGTCCAAGGTGACCAAAGGCAGGGTGACTTGCAACCGCACCCAGATAAAACGGGTCTGAGTAGGGTAGATTCCCATTTCTGTAAAATGACTTCCAGGCAATTCCTATGGCCTCGACTTTCAACCTGACACTTGTCCGATCGCGATGAGGATGGAAGTGAGGACATCAAGCCCCTCTCACACCCATCTTGAAGCTTCACCCTCTCTCAGCCACCCCCTCAAAGACCGGCTAAAGAGACTGGATGCTTCTGCGGTCTCTGCGTCCTCCTGTCCCCACCCTGCCGCTTCCCCAAAGCTCAGCCCGCAGCGGCGAGCCTGGGGGACGGGGACTCGGGGCCAGGCAAGACCAGGGACGCCGAGCAGGAACGAGACAGGGCCGAGGGCGCGGGGGTCTAAGGCCCGGAGTGCGGGGAGAGGCCGGCGGCACTGAGCGACGCGGGCTCGGGGTGAGGGCTCACCCGCGTTCTGCAGCGTCTCGATGTTTTGGGGTCTGGTCGCCAGCTCCGCCACCATCTGCACGAACTGGGTCCGGGCTTTCTGGTACTGTTCGAACACTGCGGGGGAGAGACTCAGTGGAGCCGCCGGGTCGCCCCGTGGGCCCCGCCGCCGGCCCGTCGGGGCGCCCCGCCCGCCGCGGGCCCTACCTTGCAGCACCTGCCTCTGACTCATGGCGCCCGCGGCCGCTCTCCGCCCCCGACCGGCTCCGCCGCGACGCGGCTCGTCCGCGCCCACCCTGCGAGTCCGCCGAGGGGGCGACCGCGGCGACGGCTCGGCCTCCGACGGGATCGGTCCCTGTGTGTACCCGCGTCGCCCGGGCAACCGACCGGAACCGGAACGCGGCCGTCTCGCGGCAACGGCCAGGCCCGGGCGTGACGTCACAGTCGCGGTGCCCGGGCGCCCGGCAGAGGCGGCGCGAGGGCGGCCAGCCCCTGGGGAACTCCGCCTGCAGGGGCTCCCCCAGGCTGCCCAAGTCACCAAACCGCGGCGGGGGTCGTCCCCCCGTCGAATGTCACCACTTCTCTTCGTGGGCGCGTAGGACAGGCGTCCTCCGGGAGCCAGGAGCTCGGGGATCTTCACAAACCCACCCAGCCCGGCGTGGTTTCCTGCCCGCGGCGCCGGTGCCTGGAGAGCCCCACCTGCCTGGGGAGGCTGGTCCCAGCGCGGCCGGACAAGGAAACTGCAGCCCTGGAGCTGTCTGAGCTTCGACGGTCAAGGGAAATCTCACGCGTGACACCGTGTAGTCTGATAAACACGTTAGTGTCAGTGCAACCCTTAAGTCAGTGTTTCCCTCTTTAACCCAGCTGTTACATACCTGCAGTTTCTGGTCTCAAGATTCCTGGAGGAGCCCGAGGACCATGTTCATACACTGAATTACACTCTATTGAAAGTATTTAATGAGCACTCAGATTCAGTCAGAAAGCAGACGAGGAAACCATGTGATAAAATGTCCTGTCTTCCGTGGCTTTCTCCTAAAATTACTACTTATTTTGCTGTTTCCTCACTCTTACGTGATTTTTTTAAAACAGTTTGTCTATTAAAATTAAGCGTTATTTTGTTGCTGAATGACATTTCCAAAAGAGAGAGAGAGAGAGAATCTTTACCTGGAAAACCAGGCTTCTCTAGTTTATATAACTTGAACTCTTTACCCAGTTTGTTTTTTTTTTAAGAAAATTTAAGTACTTAGTCTATCACGGGTTTCTAGCTTGTCTTTGAAAACTGTATACCAAATGTTCCAATGACAGGTGTCAACTTTAAATGGTTCTCTATCAGAAACTACAATTTCACCAGGTGTCAAATGGGTAGATAGCCACAGCTGCTGCTGCAGGACAGGAAACCCCTTGATATTTCTTCTTCTATAGAAAGGAGCATGCAAACTTAGCTGGTTCTTATATTTGGAGTGAATCCTCTATAATAACCTTTAAGATCTCACCTTGACCTGAGCTCTCTGATGAAGTCCTAATATTTAGTGGAGCTCCAAATAGTTGGGGAATGGACTAGCAATCAGAGGAACAAGTGTGTTTAGTCGGGTCCCTGTTACCCCAGAACAGGTACATGTCTTTTCCTTCTGCAGTTCAGAAGCCAGTGATACCCACGATCCTTTTACTTAACTCTAAGCCATAAATTCTACAAAGATCTCTACATTCCCCTAAGGGAACAGGTCCTTTAAAATTAAAGTTGCTGTGCACTCCCACTTATAGATGTGGGGGGAAACATTGAGTAAATAATTAAGATTGCAAATAAACTGCTGTAATTTTCAGTTCCTTGTTGCATTGTTTTTAAAAATCCCCTTAAAACTAAAAGGTTCCATATTTGGTTTCAGTCCTTAAACAAACAATTCAAACTCTTAAGCTACTCTAGCTGCCATTTTTAGCAATTGCTTTACTATTTGTTTTCTACTTTAAAAGTGTTAAGAGCTCGATAGTGAAAAAAAGGTCTAAACCTATAAACTTAACACAGTCTACTTATGGGATGCTACAAAGTTCTTTGAAAACTTAAGGTCAAGTGGTATGTAAATTATTTTAAACTACAGAGTCTGAATATCTACTTTGAGTCTTTGAGTTAAATTGCATTGCTCCTGATAAAACGTAATATAGAATGCCTACTTCATATCTAAAATTTGACATTAAATAAGCTAGATCTTTGCTCTTTATTCTAGCTTTCTTTTTAAAAAGTCTTTAAAATTAAATGGAGAAATATAACACAGAATAATCATAATACGCATATAAATAAAATTGTTAGTAATTCAAATATAAAATATGGCAAACAGATTACTTTTATTGACAAGAAAACCAATCTAGATTTTCTGACCCATTTTCAACTTACTAACTTTAAAACAAAATACCATTCTGTTTTATAAAGTTAAATGAATGCCCCATGATCACATACACACCTCACACACCTCTAAACTAATAATTAAGCAGTGAAAAAGAAAACTATTCAAAAAGATAACTTCTGTTTTAAAAAAGTGTTATTAAACTAAGAGTACTGTTCTTAAAGTACCAGCTGACTTTAGAGGTATATAATGTAATTGACATATAACACTATACATCTGATTGAGAATGAAACATTATTTGAACAACTTGCAAAAGTGTTTCTATGAAAGGTTTGTTTGGAAACCTTTGGCACCGTTTGTAAAAAGCTAATCATAATATGTAACTTCGACATCATTTTTTCACTTAATTCCTTCTTTATTTATGAAAAGAAGACTGAAAAAGTCAACAGGATAAAGACAGTTTTAAACTCCTCTTCTGTTTCTCTTTACATATCTTCTTTGAGAGTTCAGAAAATCCCATTATCATGGGAATATCTGCTATACACATGCCTAAAAGAAACTTTGCTAATTTTAACATCTATGTATTTTTTTTCTTCAGGTCCTAGCTGAATTTTAAAAGTTAAAGCTTTATGTATGCTAATTAGATATTAACATCCACATTTTAAAACTGTTGTTGAGGTAAGTCAAATGTATATATATTCCTCCATCAAGTTAAACACATATTAAATATCCATATGTACCAAACACTTTGCTAATAAGAGAATGTGCCTTTCTTCCAGCACATGAAGTCTAGTAAGGGGTAGACATTAATTCATTCTACAAGCATATACCTACGGAAGTCTGTATTAATTCATTCAACAAGCACACACTGCAGCCTGCCAGTGTTTTAAGGGCTGTAATTGTTCTAAGCACCATGAGTGTTTTGGGAGCACAGACGAGGGACTTAAGACTAAAGCAGGTGAAGGGTGAGAATACCTAAAACATCATTTAAATAATAAAAGCCTTCTTGTTTTTAATAAAAATTAGCTGAATTTTATTCAGATATGAAATCTCCTTCCCCTCAAAATGAATTTCCCCCAAAAAGCTTTGTGTTAGCATTTTAAAAGGCATTCACTTGCATGTAATTATTTAAGTTATGGGAATACAAAGATCATTCTGCCAACACCAAATCTAAAATTACTAAAACAACTCCATATTTACAAACTTGAGTTAAAAATAAAGGCATTACATACTCCATAATCAAGTTAGTAGACCCAAAATATTATCTACAATGATAAAAGCAGACGTGACTATCTCAAATGTTGCATTGTCCCTCTTTTGGGAAATAACATCAGCATTTTACCTCTAGGTCTGAGCAGACCATCCAGTTGTGTCATCAAGTTTGTCAGCAGAGCAGAAGAGACTAGGACACTTCCATCTGGGAAGGGAAGATGAACATTTCTATGTATGCTTTGTGTTTGTGTCTTATTTCATATTCTTGGCTTTTCAAACCTTCTAAAGTCAACTCACTACATTTTAAAGTTTTTGTTTCTTTTTAGTGTTAAGGCCAATAGAATGTTAAAAGGGTAATGATTTAGTTGGCCCCAAAGTCCTAAAAACATACCTGTACATGGCTTCCTTTCCAGCAATTCAGAGGATGCAGAGATTGAACACATCTTTTCCACTCCTAAAGAAATCCGTCATTAGGAGATTCCACACACGAATGATTTTGCTTCCAAAAAAGGGTACGATATAGCTCAAAGTGATGATACTAAAAACAGATAC
The DNA here is from genome assembly GCA_004363605.1 of Indri indri. Taxonomy (NCBI): domain Eukaryota; kingdom Metazoa; phylum Chordata; class Mammalia; order Primates; family Indriidae; genus Indri; species Indri indri. The sequence continues at coordinate 20,410 of RJWJ010003974.1, forward strand.
TTTTAATATAGAAGTCTGAAATACAGCATAACATTTTCTAAGGCAATGCCATGCATAAAAACTAAACTAAATTATTTCAGTGTAGCATGTTAAGTGATATAAATATCTTCTTGACTTACATGAGTTCTCTTAATTAAAAATTGTACCCAAAGCCTGCATCACCTGATAGAAAACCCCAAGCACCTTGGCACAGAAGCCGGTCAGCCATTCCCTCTCAATACCCTCACCCTCAGCCTTCCGACCCCTTTAAAATCTTGGCGTTGCTGGACTTCTGTCAGAGAAGGTATGTACTATTCCTATTCCACCTTTCCTCCCAACATTTTCTTTTAGTAGTTTCATAGTTTCAGGTCTTAGATTTAAGTCTTTAATCCATTTCGATTTGATTTTTGTAGATGGTGAGAGGTAGGGGTCTAGTTTCATTCTTCTGCATATGGATACCCAGTTTTTCCAGCACCATTTATTGAAGAGACTGTCTCCTCTCCCACCTTTCTATTAGCACAGGGTACAAGAGACAAAGGTGAACGGGGCCGCATAGTAAAGGACCCCCAGAGCCCACCAAGCCCGCAGGGGATGCAGCCCACGCATCCCTCAGGTTCGGTCTTGCAAGGACTGTGCAGTAGCTGGCTCGCCCCGCCCAAGCTGGACGGGGACAGGTCCCCGTGCAGGGTGTGCCCAGGGTCCTCGGTTCCACGGCGTTGTCAGGCAGCTGCGCCCAGCGTTAACAGGGGTGTCCGGCCGAGGGGAAGGGAAGAATGTGATACTCCCCGACTTCCTCGGCTTTTTCCATTCATCCAAAGTTTCTCCAACTCCGACGAGCAATCTCGCGGAGACCTGAGTGTCTAAAGGAGGAGGGGGGACCGGGAATCGCGGGCCAGCCGTGGGTCGCCGGGCGAGGCCGAAGAGGCGGCGCTGGGGGAAGGGGCGGAGGCGCGCGGCCCGAGGGCGCGAGTGCGGAAGCGCCCAGCAGGCTGGGCCGGGGCTTCCCTCCCGCGGGGCCTCCCCGGGCCGAGCCCCGCGCGGCCGCCGCGGTGCCGGGGGAGTCCAACTCTGCAGCTCCCTGGCAGCGCCACGGGGATGGGGGGAAGGCGCGGCGGGGCGGCTGTTAAGATAAAAAGGCCTCTGTCCTTTCGCTTTGGTTCCCGGGCCCGGCCTCCCGCTCCAGCCGCACTGGCGCGCGGGGGCTCGGGCAGAGGTCCCGGTCCGAACTGCTCAGCGGTGCGGCTGACCCGCGGGCCCAGGGGAAGGTGCGGCCAACTCGCTGGGCGGCGGGGGTCGGGGGAACCCCGGGACCCGAGGCCCCGCAGCGCTGGCGCAGCCAGAAAACTCGCAGCAGCTGCTCGGGTCGGCCTGCTGCGCCTAGTCTGCTCCCGGGACTTCTAAAGAGAGCCCTGGGCTGGGAAAGTGGGGAAGGGGGTTCAGGCTACTCTCTTTGCCGGCAGCGGGGTTTGGGAACCCTGCACCACCTCACAGTAGCCAGCTTCCCTAAGAGCCCGCAGCGCAGGCCGGACTCCAGAAGCTGGGAGAGGAGCCAATAGCCTATTTAGAAAAAAAAAAAAAAAAAAAAGAAAGAAAGAAATTTAAAAAAAAAAAAAAGCTGCACCTCATCGCGCATGTGCGAGCCTCAATTTTTTTTTTAATTTTGACGTCATTTCGCTATATCAAGTCCCAAGCCTAAATGTCTTGTGCGTTGGTTACTCTGATGAATAATTGACTGTATACTTTGACTCTTGGAAATTACTGCAAAAGTACAGAGAGCAGGTTTTCAAGGTTTCTGAAACTACTGAAACAAAAACAGTGTCTCCTGTTTATCCACTGTGCATGTCCGTTTCCTCCTCAGAGATGATCAGAGCCGAGAGTGAGCTCCGCTAAAACTTAGACTAATTTCGAGGACACGGTGGCACTCCATCTCATTCTTTCAGAGGAGATGGTTTGCACCATTGCTTTTTGATATTTCAGAGGAAACATCTGACGATTGCTAAAGCTTGATTAATTTACTCCAATGTAACCTAATATTTATTTTTTAGAATGAAGAATAAAGGTTCTTATATAAACAACATAAAAGATTAACTACCTAGATGAAGAAAATACTAGTATCTTTCCTATTAGTAAGACAGACTTAGTCTTAAGGAAATGAATTATAAAGAAATGCTTTTTTATTCTAGGAGGGCTTTTTTTTTTTTTTTTTTTTTTTTGGTCCTGGCGAAATTATACACAATAGATTTTCATTTATTTTATTTTTAAGTCAAGGGTAATGGTCTTAGAAGTTCATGGGTAAAGCTGGAAGTATACAAATAATTTCAGTCTGCTTATGGTCATATTCCAAAGATAAGCAACCTAAACTCCTGGCTTAAAGAGTGTCTTGCAAGACTAAAAACACATAATGGGTACTGTGAAAATGGAGACTTTTTGGAGCCCAACTGAATAGAAAAACGTGGATTTTTAAAAAATATGATGCTCATATGTAATGCTTTAAATGTATGGCAAAAGTTTAAGAGGGAAACCAAGAAATTGGTATCAATTATCTTTCTGGGAAAGGATATTCCCAGAACCAATTGCAGACCATGATAATATAACAGACTTGTGTTGCACTAAAATCTTTTACGTTTAGAGGGGCTATATGAATTATGTATATTAAAGTTCATGCAAATGCATTTTCCTAAGTCTATTTTAAAGATTGCTTACAGAGTTCAATGGTAAGCTTACTTTATTGTAATGAATTTTCTAAGAAGTGTTCTCCAAAGTGATAAGCACTTTAATAAGTGAATTATTTGAGCAGAATAATTATTTGGTGAATGTGAGAGGTAGTTCCAATGAATCTGGTAACCTCTTTCTCCTTAGAAAGTGATGGGACAGTTTGAAGAAAACCCAAGTGAAAATATTTTAAGAAAATTGTCATGAAGCATATTTAGAAAGAAACAGCTGGTAAACACATTTTCCCAAGCTTACTGTGACTGAGTTCTTCAGTTACACTAGAAAACAAACTGTAATGAATCATGTTCAAAGCAAAAACACTCTCCTGAGGTAATTACTGATAGCACTAATTTGTCTGATTCATGAACAGCTAAAAGCTTTCAAAACATCATTGTATCTTTCCAGTACAATTTATTCATAAATATTTTGGAAGTATACTTGCTGAACTTAAGAGTTTTGTTGAGAAGGTTGGAAAGGAGTCAAAAATTGAGGGGTAGAGTTCTATAGAAATGTAACCAATTCCAATAAAAAGTCCTCTGTATGGAAGTACATTATGGAAATGATGTGGTTGTCAGACCTAATTGCTTGGCTTTTGAGTCCTCATAGAAGAAATTCTACAGCCTTAGGGGTATAGCCTCAAAAGCAGTAGCGTTCCTAGTTTCAGTTTAAATAAAACAATGAAATCCATCATTATTCAAGTCAATAGCGATAATTCACATGAATATGAATGCACTTTGATCTTATCCTTCAATTCATTGAAAGACACAGTCGTAATGAAAAAGGGAGATAATCTCTTTAACTTGGTCCAAAGCAAGTTGTTGGAGCTTTTCTTTCTTGAAAGACCATAGAAAGGAACTTTTCACTAAAGCCTTGCTTTCCTATTTTTAAGATGGTGGTGGGGGTGGTTGGGCAAGCTACAGGTCGTTATGTTGCCTCTAGGAACCAAGTAGAGCTAACTTTCTTCTTTGTGGTAAACTGTCTTATTTAATGAACTTGACATCTTGTGAAGCTTAAAGGTGAGTGTCTTATCTACCCTAAGGGTCATTTTAGGAGGCTTTGTTAATTTGAATTTACTATCATTTATGATTAAGATATTAACTATTTTCAGTATGCTTTAAAGCTTATTTAAATTAAATAGTAGATATCAGGTGCATTGTCTTACTGGATTTGCAATATCCAACACTAGATCCTTGAGCATTCCTGTTGAACTGCAAAGACAGTTAATGTCATGTCTGTGCTATAAGAACATATGAAAGTCACTTTAAAATTTCACCTTACTTATGGCTATCTAACCAATTTTTCAGACACTTTTGATGAAAAATTAGCAAAGTTACAAGTTCTTGTGTTCAATTTATCTTTCTCCTTAGAATTCTGGAAACATCTTTCATATATTTTTTAATACAGTCTACCACATTTGAAATATCATTAAGTAAAACATGCAGGAGTGAGAATATCTGATTGATGTTACTAGTTTGGAAAATGTTTAGAATTTCATTGAGTTCATTAAAGATATCCAAGCTTTGTGCTTCTTATTAGTAAGTTTTTTGAAATTAATCATTGTCGAGACTTCTGGAATCCTCTGCAAATCCGACAAATATTGTTGAGTTATGTCAAAAGGACTCTGGAGCATACAAAGATAAATAAGATAGGTGCTTGTCCTCAAGGAGCTTTAAACTTAGAAACTTCAGCACATCTGTGATTTACATGAAACTTGGACTCATCAAGAACATTCAGCTAACTCAATAGCTATTTAAAGCCCTGACAACTATTAAGAGAAAAGATATTTGGCAATGCTATATTTCCCGAGTTATCCTAGTAGCTAAATAAAAGACTTAGCTGAATACTTTGTAGACATTTCTTCAATAAAACCTGTTTAAAACACTAACAAGTTCTATTGTTATAAAAAGTTAAAGCACTGTCCTAGCACCACAGAAAAAGGCAGAAATATCCCTAAGGGTTAATGTTAATCATTTTCTTTATGTATCAGACCCCTCAGTCCACACTGCCAAGGGCTAATGTGGTTCATCAAATAAAATGGAAAGAAAATTAGTGCCCATCCACTTATAATAAGTATCTAGACATAACAGTTGGGCCAATGAAATGGTTATATTCTGGATTTTATGTAAAATATTCATTGTAGACAAAGAAGAGGAAAGATTGTAGCGTGTGCTTGTGTCTGTGGCTCTAACCTAGAGGAAAGCCACTGTTACCAAGAACAGACACAACCATAAGCTCTTCTTTGTGTCAGCGTTACTAGAAAGGGAGCTGGGGTCTTGACTTGACTTCTTTCTTTGGCACCATCCTTATTTCTGATGTCAAGAAAAGGTGATTGGCCATTGAAAAGGCATCTCAGCTACAGTCGGGGAAGAGGGCACCTGAGGCTGGAACTGAGCAAAGCGGCCCTGTCCGGGGGTGCTCAGGTGCTGTTTCCGCGCAGCCGCGTGCGCCCCCGGCAGCCCCTATTGTCTACCGTGGGGGCAGGGCCGAGCCAGGGCGCCAGCTTCTGAGCCGAGCTGAGGGTGCTGAAGGATGAGGACCGGGGATGGGGGCGAGAGGTGTCACCAAAGGCAACCCCCAGGACTTCAAACGCTCGACCCGAGGTGTGGGAGGAGGCAGCGGTACCCGCGGCGGCGGTCCCGGTTGCAAATCGCCGTCGTGTGGTTGCTACTGGCAACCGAGCCTGTGCCGAGCGCGCAGCCCCGCAGCCCCTGCAACCAAGGTGGCTAGGGAAGCGGCTGCCGCGCGGGTCCTGCCGCCCACAGGGCTGTCGCTCCCGCCCGCGCCCAGCAGTCCCCTCGGGCCTAGACCGCAGCTGTGCGGCGCGAAGGGCCAAAGGGCTCTCGGGTTGGGGGCGTCGCTGTCTCGGAAGCGTCAAATTACTGGCGCCCTCCGTGAATGCAACATGGCAGCTCCGTCTCGAAGACTGGGATCCTTCGCTGCGCCTGCGAGGCGGGGCAGGAGGGGCAGGCGGACTCCCCGCGGAGCGCCGCGCCCGGGGTTTCCAGGCCGGGAGTCAGCCGTGCCCGCGCCGCCGGCTCCGAGCCCGGCGCTCCAAGGGGCAGTGAGCGCCGCCTCGCCTCGCCTCGCCTTCGCCCCTCGGCCCTTTGTTCTCCACTCGGCAGGCACCTCGCCTCAGCCTCGGGGTTCTTCATGGAAAGCCTCGAGGACTGGGCAACCCGAGGTGGGAACACTTGCCGCTCTGGCACTCCACAGAAAGGACCGACTTTTCCGGTCCTCTAGGGGCGGGGTGGGGGGCTCCGGGCCCAGCTGGAAGCGCGAGCGAGGGATCCTAACCCGACCCTCTTGGAGAAGCCGCCTCTCGTCGGGTCGACTCCTTCCCGCCAGGCCTCGGCCACCGCGTCCCCTCCTCACAGCAGAGACGCGGGAGGCTGGGGCAGGGACACCACGGGGCCAAAAGGCAACAATGCCCGCCGCGACCCCAAGGAAATGAGATTCTCCGCGCTGGGGAGAGGAAAGCTGCGGGCTCAGAGTTGTCTCAGTCTCAAAGGAAAAAAAAAAAAGGGGGGAAACGCCTCCGTAGGTCTGAGCTGGCCTTCCTCAGGCTCTAACCTGGCCCCTGGGCACGGTGGAGGCGGCGGAGGGAGCCTCGAGGACAGGCCCGGGCCACACTGGGTCGCGGGGCCGCGTCGCCTGCCCTGCGCCGCGGAGCCGTCCACCGGGGGTGGGTGCCAAGGGGGGTCCGTGCCCCCGGAGGAGGAAAGCTAGGGGGAAATTTGCATGTTGTAAAACCGCGGTTAAAGAATGACTATGCCACGTAGACAAAGCCAGTTGTGACGTTCAGCACAACGTGCTACTGAAATTCCGAAATCTGCCACCAAATGGCGGCTCCTGCAGCCTGCTGCACTGACATAAAGAGGACTCGCCCGGCGTCGCCCATTTCAGGCCGCTTTCACTTCTCCGCTGTTCCCTTGACCCTTCCCAAAGTCGCTGCTCCCTCTCCCCGTCGTAAGGCGCAGGCGGGACCCCCGGGTCGGAGAAGCCTCTGGGGACCTGCAGGCTCCGCGGGCAGCCGGCTGCGTCTCGGCAGCTTTCGGGGGCGACGGCCCAGCCTCCGCACGCCCGCTCCCCTGCGGGCCTCCCAGGGCCACCTTGCCGGGGACGCACTTGGGTGTCGCCTTTGGGTCCCAAGGTGTGATCGTTCGCCCAGACTTTGAGGTTGCTGCCCTGTAGCCACCCCCTCCTCAACACTGTTACCTTGTCAAGATTCCTGCCCAGGTGGTTGGAGCGCGTTCTTCCAACTACACCACCTCAGCGGGACGCCCCTCTCCTCCCCGGGCCTTTCCAGTCACCGCCCACGAGAGCCTTCTGGATGGCAGCCTTATGTTTGTTAATAATTTTGTTTAAAATCCGTCACACAAAAAATTCCAAGGGCACCTCGTCATTGAATGAGAAAGGGCACTGGATTTGAAGCGGAAGGAAAACAAAGAGAGGCGACAATCGGGCATGGCTTGGGTCAGAACGCGCTTCTGTGGGCTCTGCACGTGTGGCCGCCGCCTCCCGGGGCGTGGGCCGCTTTCCCGCGCTCCTGACACGGGGCCGGGGGCCCGTCGCCGCGCCTGGCGCCCGGGCGGCCCTGCCGGTGTGGAAGGCTTCTGCAGGAAGGGGGCCACCCTGGGGTGTCGCCAGCGATCTCCACTGAGCCCGACTTGGGAGGACGACGTCGTCCCCCCACCTCTCCAGCCCCGCAGGGCCTGACAATCTCGCTTTCAAATTTGGCGGGATCCGAGGACGCCAAGCCGAGGGCGGCGCGCGGCGAGCGGCGCACGCGCAAAATGGCCTCCGGATTCCCCGCGGCCTGGGCTCGCGCGCCTGGCCTGGCCGAACCCGGCGGCGCGGTGCGGAGCGGAGGTCGGCGCTGCAGCTCTTGCCACTCCCAGAAAGCTGCTAGTTAAAAAAATAAGGAAAGGGACGTTTCCTCCTTAACGTGTCCTTTTGGTAAAAAGCCTCCCCCTCCCCCTCGCCCTCACAACTGGGAAGGCAGCGCTGCGGGGAGAAGCGCGATCATTTCCACCGGGCGGGTGGCCTGTACCCTTTCCGCTGGGGCCTGGAACCTAAGAAACTTTAAAAAATTTTTTTTGGGGGGGGTAGTCTTGGCGCTTCCAACCCTAATCACCCTCGCCCCCTAGGTTTATCTTGCACTCGGCGCAGTGCGCTTCTCTCTTCCGCTTTGTTGGAGTATCTTCCATTCCTGAGGGCATTCAGACCTAGATTCTGGCTCCTGGACAGATTTCTCTGTCTGCAATAACCTCTTTCTACATCTCTCTAATGTTCTCATTCCTTCCATCCCAATTTTCGACCCGTTTCCCGAGTACCCTGGTCTGCAGCCTTTCAAGTCTTTCCTCTCAACTTGGGTTCTACCTAATGTAGGGTGTCAGAGTTGGAGATCTCCTTAAAATCACGTTCACAGTGAAATTTGGATTTTATGATGACGCAACAATCAGAGCAAGAAGTAATATTTTTACTGAAATGTAGGGAACAACACCTGCCATTTTTTAAAGTTACTTCGGATAATCTCTGGAAGGGGTATTTTTAAGGCATGGGGCAGAAGAATGAAAGTGTTTTAATTCATTAATTGGAAGTTTTTATTGAGCGCTTACTATATTTATCTGGAGGGCTAAATGAGACTTCTGGATGAGTTTTCCATTTCCAACTTTTTCAGAAAACTCACGAGGGTCCTAGAGTAGCCTTTCCGGTGATAAATGACTTTTGATGTCGTCGACTTGATGAAGACGGAGGTGATAGTGAAGTTCTTCATGTGAGACCTCTAGAAATTGCACACTAAGAAAAAGAAACTGGTGCAAATAAAGGAAATCCGTTTCAAGAACCAAAAGAAGAAAAAACGTTAAAAAAATTAACTGCGGAAACAGGAAACACTCGACTGTGTAAACATTTTCGGAGACTTTCATAATCAAAACTGGGCGATCTTAAGATTTACAGGGAGGTCGGCTGGCTCAAGGTCTTCGCGGAGGTATTTCCCAAGTCTCATTTACTGGAAGGCTGGAATATGTGGTAGGTCCCTCTGTTCCTTGTAAAGAAGCCAGAAGCCGTCGATCTGAATTCTGGGGTCCCAATTTAGTTCAAGGGTTTTTTGTTTGTTTGTTTTTTTTTTTTTTTAAATACTTAGAGCGACCTTAGAAATAATCACCTGTTGTGGGGTTCATTTTATACATAAAAAAAATCCTCAGGTGTAAACATATGTCTAACCCAAGAGCTTTATGTAGGAGCTGGGTTGGTGCTCTTTGCGTCACATTAGATGTCTTAAAGGCATATACGGCTTTTGAAAGGGTTTAATTAGTATACTGTTAGGAGAAGCAGAGATCTAAAATGATACAAGTCTGATACAAGTCATTTTTAATGTAATTTCATAAAGACCTTTTTGTTTTGGATAAAATCTGAGGAAGACTATGGGGGAAAACAACCATAATATTTAAAAAATACTGTGGAACCTCCGTTTTATGTAAGTACTATACTAAATCAGAATTTCCAACTGTCATTCTTGGTGCAATGGGAAGAAAAAGATTGGGACATTTATTAAACATTTAAAATATAAAAAGGAATGAAAAAATTAACACTTGCTTCACCCCAGGATTTTAAGAGAGACTGGATTCCATGTGCAGCTTGTTTCTAAAATTAAAATTCTATCCCCTCAAAAGATATCATAAGCTATTTCAAAAGACCAAACATCTTCATTTCACGTTGGTCAATGCAAGTAGCATTTCACATGGGTGTTTAAGTTCCTATTAAGTTTTCACAACAAAACTTTATCTTGATAGGCCTATATAATGAGTGTAAGGAAAGACTTTATAAATGATTTGCAACTCCAAATATTGGGGAAAGAGGAAAGGATGGGGGAAAGAGGAAAGGATGAAGGAAAGTTCCTACCAGCTTACTCTGTTGCATTTTACCTCCAGAGTTCCTAACCTTTGCACATATGGATATGGAAACGAAGCAATAGTGTTGGCAGGTTAAGTCAACTGAAGAGCAACTTTTCTCCCCCCAATTCTTTGCAATTAACGGCCGGCAATTTTAAAAGCAAAAAGTATTGTAAAGCGGTATGCATGTGTAAAGTAAGATAGATCACTATTTACACAACAGCAAACAGCCTCATTTTTCTTTTTGCATTTTAAGCTAAAAATCTGTGAAATCAATTTAGGCATTTTCTGTAGAATATTTTGTTAGCCCTGACTAGAATATTTTCAGAAACAGAAGTCAAACTGAAAACCAACTTTTCATGTACCCTACTTTAACTACTAAAAGCTACAAAGTTAGGAGCTTTGACATGGGTTTTCATTAGGTTGAAATTTTTAAAAGTGGTAATTGAGCAAAAGTTTTAAATCTTAATTGGCAGAGCTGTAATAGCTAGTTAAGAATGTAAAACAATATAATCTTTTTGTTTTATTAAAAAAGTTTAGCTTGAAATATCCTTTTAAGCTTAGTTTTCAAATTGAGTAGAGGAAAATCTTTTCAAATAAAATAGATGAAAATGTGTTCAAGTATGGTGAAATAGTGCTAAGTAATCCATCATAAATACAATATCTGATATTTTAATACGTAATTTCAAAAATAAGTCCACCATAAAGAGGTTGAGATGTAATGTCTTCAAGTTCCATGTTCATCTTACTTGGTTTTGGGTAAGTCAAATGACAGTCCACTAGCATTTAAAGTATTTAGCCTTTGAAAAAACATTTTTTCATTTTTTTATACAAATGATCATCCAAAGTAAAAAATATCACTTGAAACCTCCATTAACTTTTGTTTTAAATAACATCATGAAAAACTTTAGAAGCCTAGAAAAATGAGTTAAATTCACCCAAATTGGCAAACATTGGTAACTTTTACTTCAAAGATTGTAAATAAACAGATACATCTTTCAATGGGCTTTCAAGCAATTACACAACAAAGCATGTACTTCTTAGCAACATCACTATAAGACAGCAATGTATTCTCTCTTTAGCTTTTACCTGTTGTAATCCACTATAGGGTTTCCAAAACTTCTGCACATTGTGCTTTTCATATCAAATTTTTATTAAAGATCTTAGCTGTTTTCTAAATGAATATCCTTTTTATTGGATTTTTCCAATTACAAATGAAATTTCATTTTACATCTATAATTAGAAACAACACTTACAATGGGACTGTACAAATTTAGGTCAAAATAAAAATATATGTATTTTGTGGCTTCATAAAACAACCTTTACTGTATCTTTAAAGAAAGCAGAAATAACAGCAATATATGTAAAAGTAATGATTTAATGACTATAAGCAAGACAAAGCAATAGAATTGTGCTTCTTTTGCAGACTGGGGACAATGAAATGTTTAGCTACAATTTTCCCATACAAACATGAAACAATATTCATATAGAATAAACACCCTTACAAATAACTGATGGGTGATGAACATACACCAAGTTCGACCAACGCAAAACACAAACTGAAAATTGGGGTTATTCATATTATAAATTCAACATGCTTGGTTGGCTCTATTTAAAAATACCTGTAGAAGCTCATCATAATTTGCTTCTATTTCCAGACATTACAAAGAAGGCATATTCCATTGTTAATGATTAAAGCAACTTTTAAATTTGAGATTACAGCTCTGCCACATATTAAAATAACTTCAGATAAAATGCCTTCTTCCAGCAATTTGCTGGCTTATTTAAAAATTTGTTTTAGAATTACAGTGACCAATATGCATTTTAAAAATACATTAATTCCATCATAACCAATGGAAAATTAAGACACTATTTCCGTATTTCTTAAAAGTTTTTCTTTACTGCAACAACGAATTTTAAAAGTAAACGGGCATTACTGGAGCAAAGTCAGTATCGCAATGATTTGCCAATTGCTTCCAATGGAATAGAATTTAGAATTAGATATCCCACATTAAAAATATTCTATGCTGGTAAGCAAGTCTCAGCATAGGGTATGGGTATCTGCAAAGGTCGAACCAGTTGGGAGAATTTTAACAATCATTTCTGAATGCATGAAACACAATATTTTCTTTATAGTATTTATAAATATATCATACAATACTGTATCCTGTTATGTCATATACCAATATGGCATTGTACAACAAGCATAATGCCATCTGATTCTTACAAAAGTGAATCATTTAAACGAGTCAGTAAAATAAATGGTAGTACCCGCTTTTAGGCATACAGATTGTAAAACTGAAGTTTACTTTCCTTTGATCGGTTTTGCGTAGCAACAGAGAAGTAAAAATCAAACAGGAATCAAAATGGCTAAATATGCAAGAAATCGTTATTCACAGTGACATGGCTACATAGAATGCATTATTCTATGCATATTCTTTCCGTTTGCTGAATTTCAAGATAAAAAGCACTTGTTTTCTACAGGTTCACAAAACAGCATAATAACAAGAACAATCAAGGAGAATGTAATGTAGGCGTTAGTTGAGTTTAACAAACTATGGCCCAATGGTTATATCCAATGCAGAATTACTTCCAAATCCAAACAATGGTTACAGAAACCATTTCACATCTTCCCTAACACACAGAAAAAAAATCTTGCCTGCCTTCCCAGAAACCAATACTTTATAGCAACAATCTTTCTTTTCAATTAACGTCCATGAGTATCACATCTAGTCCATCTTTTATAGCCAAATTTAATGTCACTACAAAAGAAAGCAAATTGGACGATAGTCACATGTATTAGCATCTATAAAGCTGTAATGGCATGAAGATATCTATATAAATCAGGAGTTTAAAACTTTTTTCCTTAACAGTCTCAGGTATCAACCAGAAGAAGTTGCTGATGACCCATTGACGGATGATTTTCGAGGTCTATTGGCAAAGGAAGATTGGTGGTTACCGCTGGGGCTGTTGCTGGTTCCATTCATAGTACTGGAAATGTGAGGAAACTGTGGGTGAGGAGACTGCACTGGAGTACTGGGACTAGGCAAACAAGAAGAGGTGGAGGGGATACCTCCTGCTGGGCTGTTGGCCTTGTCACTCCCAGAGTCACTTTCCAGTTCTCCAGCATTTGTCAGTCCATCTCTCTGGTGACTGATCTTCATTCTTTTACAAGTAGGTCGAACTCTGTATTTCAAAGGAAGCGGACCATTCTACAAAGTTAAAAGGAAAAAAAAAAAATCACTCAATTCTTTAAATATAGTGTACCACCATAATCTAACAGTAGATAGGCCCGCTACTTACCCTTCTCCAGGTATAAATGTAGGCAATATCCATTAGTGTATAGTAATCCTTTAAAGGTTCCTCTTCATACATGACATCAATCTATTGGAAGATATTTCTATTATTAAGTAACATAAGAACAAAGGTAAATCTACATTTTTGTCATCTAAATACAATCCAAAAGTGCTTTAAAAAGAATATTCTCTAAACATTTGAACAAAGAAAGACTGCTTCTTGAAACTTCCAATGAGAAAAAATATTTCAAGAAATTGGTAAGGGATTTGTTTTCATAGCATAGAAAAAATTCATACCAAAGAGATATTTCAATGTTAGTGTTAAATTTAAATTTTTTCTATTGTTTTTTTGAAATCCCCAAAAAATTAAATTTTAAAAATATACATAAAATGCATGAAGACTATAAAAGTAGATACCTGGAAAGTATTAGGTATGTCCATTTTACTTCTGAGAAACTTTCTTAAGTGCATCACAGTCATTGCTGCTGGGCATCGTAAATATCTTTTATCATTCACCTAAGAGTACATTTAGAAAAGTAATTTTTTCCCCCTCAATTCCTAACTTTCAGATAAGCAGTTTCAATTCAATTGCCTGAATATGACAAAGGGTACTAATATCAACAAAACTGGATGTGACTAAACTCTCAACTAACTATGCTTTGAGTTTACTATCATTACAGATACTAAATGAACAGATTCCTCATAAGGAAATTTTAAGTATGCCAAAGTATTAAACACTAACCATTTAAAACACAAGACTAGCAATCATATATAAAATAAATTCAAATTATTAAATATCACATGTAGATCACTCTTAAACATTAAACATAATTTTCTTCTATTTAAGGGCAACATAACCCCTGATAAAATCTAGAATCCAAACAATGTTTCTTCCATATGTTTCTGTAACATGGAACGTACCTCCTCCTTCGATTTCTCTTTATCTTTGTTTACTTTCCGATCCAATCTAAGAAACAAGTTATTAATGAAACAATGAAACAAGTTATTAATGAAACGATGTATCTAATAAACATATTAGCATAAAATAGATTTCCTAGAGAATTTACCTGTTCTGGTCGAAGAATTCAATGGATAAGCTTATTATCTCATCATCAGTTATAATTCTCTTATCTTCATCTGCGACCTCTCCTCTATCTTCATTAGAGCCATTGGCAGCTAAAAAGACATTTTGAAATTCAATTTTAAAAAATTAAACATTTAGTTAAAATATTTTATGTATAGGAGAATGGAAATAGTACTTTAGATTAAATTCAATTTTAATAAATCTTAATTACTGGATAGTTTTCCTCCAAAATAAAATGCCTTCTTCCGCCCCACCCCGCAAAAAACTTTACCATCAGCTGAAGGATGAGCTGCATAAAAATCCCTTCTTCTCTTCATTTCATCTGAAGGGGAATAAAAAAAGATTTAAACATTTGGCATAGCAGGAAAAAGAAATGAATAATCTCTTTAAATTCATTTTTTAAGCAAGTTACTTACTTTTGAAAAGCCCTGGGACTAATTTGTATACAATATCTTGAAGAGTTTTATCTGATCTGAAAAAGAATTAAAATAGTAAACTATCAACAAATATGGGAAAAACTAAAAATGTTCATAAGTTTTTACAGATTCATTTTTTGATTGTGATGCTGTAACTATAAGAAGCTAAAAATTATTTATGAGAATAAATGTGTAGCACTCTTTTAAAACAGTAGAAAAATACTTTATTTTATATTCACTAATACTCTTCACATTCACTCAGTAAAGAGAAGTGTGCCTTTCAAGTTACTAAATTATGAATAGAGAATAAAAAGTGAGAATAGAAGCCCTTTAAACATTTCTTGTATGTCATGAAGTCTATAAAGCAATGCAAAAATGGAAAACTGATTCAGTTTTTAAAGGACAGGGGAAAACAAAATCTTGAAATCACCTGAACAATACTGAACTTTGCCTAAAGGTGGTCACTATTAGTATGGCTAGAAATTAAAGGGCTACCCTCCACATACACATTAGCTGGGGATTCAGGGGTAAAATTTCCTGTGAAGAAACAAAGAGGGTGGCCTACCATACATTATGCAACTGCAGTAACAATTACAAACAATGAATTTAAATATTTTCCTACCTTATATTCAGCAGTGGTCTGGTTTTGTGAACTTGGACATCACAAATGGGACAATACTTGCTGGTCTCCAGATAACGAACAATACACGTTTTACAGACTAGAAGTAGGAACACAAAGTTTTTGTAAGTTTAGAAATTTGAGGCTAAAGCACTAAAATGAGTGTCAGAAACCGAGAACTAGTAGAGAAGCAACATGGTAAATGCCAAAGGTATTTCCAATTAAATAAACTAATTCAATTAATATTCTGAGAACACATACATTGCTTGTTACAAAATACGTGTTAACAAAAAAGTCACTATTTGCAAGAGAAGCAAATGATTCCACCGCTTTGTACCAACATTCTCACGAATTGCAGGAATTGTTAATAGTTTTCGAATTTCAGGACGAACTGTGAAATACACAAGACATAAAAGAGGGCTAAAGCGCGGTACTTACAGGAATGTAGACATTCTATTATGGTTGTGGCATCAATGAAGTACCCTCCACAAAGCACACACATTAGGTGGGGATTTAGCTCAGTGATCTTGATTCTGGTTGTTCGATGCATTTCTGCTTGATAAAAGATCCTGCAAGACACAGAAATATTGGCCATAATTCACAGAATGAGAATTGACATTATCTCCTGGAAGTCGTACACTCTGAAACACTGAGTTCATAAAACTCGTTTAACACGGTACAGCTGGACTGTCCCAACGGTTTCTACAGATCAGACCTGAATCAGTTCTACCAAACTGGCGAAAAAGGATCCAACTAGCATTACTTCTGGTCTCTCAGGTCAGTCCTGGAGGGAGAAGAAAAGGTCTGGGGTGGGGGCTGGGAGCTGAGCGTATTCGGGTCTCTTTCTTCCATTTGTCCTCCAGCCTAGCAGCCCTAAGGCTGCTGCAAACGCCACAGTCCCCGCAGATGTTTACCAACCACTAGGGCTTGTTCCAGGTCTCCGAATTTTTTGTAAAACTTCCTTACGAATCTCCAACCGAAAATCCCAGGGGTTCTTGTTGTGTTGGACGGTTCCAGCAACCAGAACCTGGCGTGTTTTTACTCGATAGGCAGGGAAAACAATTCTGCTCTATCTGCATCCCTGGCATTTCCGGAGCTGGGTGCCGGGGCCGCCGCAGCACCTCCAGTCGGCCTGGGGCTGGAGCTGAGCGCCGCGGACGCCCGGGGCCGGGATGCGAGGGGCGGATCCGGCGGCGCCCGGGGCTCCGTCTCACTCCGGATTCGGAACTCGCCTCAGTCAGGGTTTCCATAGCAACTTACACTTACACTTGGCATCCGGCCACCGCTGCAACTCCGCGCGGAGTCCGGCCCGAGCCCCGAGCCCCGGCGGCCGTGCGGGGCAGCCAGCGGCGGCGGCGGCGGCGGCGGGCGCGGGGGAGGGGCCGGCGCGCCGCGGGGGCGGGGCCGGGGTGGGGTGCGGGCGCAGCCGGCGCGGGGGTGGGGCAGCCCTGCGAGGCCCGCGGGCTGGGCACCGGGATCCCGGGCGGCGGGGACCCAGCAGGCAGCCCCCGGGACCCCGGAGCCTGCGGCGGCGCCAGCGGAAGGAAAATGCAGACCGCACTCCCGGCCATTTCGGACACTCTTGGGGGCCTCTTTCCACGTCGACGCGGTGTGAAGAGCTGGTTTCAGATCTTGACTCTTCGGTCTGTCCTGTTAGCAATCACTAGGTCAAAAATTTCACGAAGGGATCTTTTGAGAATTGCCAAGTGTGCACTTAGCCCGAAACCGTCAGGGCTCAAATTGCAGAGATGTTTATTGAACCGAACCTCTTTAAAGCTTCCTTCTCTAATATGAAGCTCTCTTGTAGATTAGATGAACGATACAAAGTTTTGGAAAGGCTGAAAACTGAAATCTGTTTTACAAGAGGCGGAGGAGGGGGCAAAGCTCTGCGTTTTATTTGAACAAACTATGCTGGAGGCAAGCAAAACTACTTTAATCGGTACATTAGTGACAATATGTAAAGAACCACGTGACCAGCCCATTCCCAACGCTAAATCAACACCTTGTCAACCCTGAGCAATGATAGGAGAGAAAAACAAATGTCATTTTCTCAGCCTAACTTCCATACAAACCCCCACACGATGAAATGATATTCCCAACAGAGATCATATATTACAGAAAAGTCACGGTGGGGAACTGTCAGCAACAATACAACAGCCGACAATCAGGGAAGTCAATTACTTTGTGCACTATTCTTGAAAAATACACTTATCCTCCCCCCACCCTTCATTCATTTCAGAACCTGAAATAAGACTAAGCTTCTAGACCTGACTGAAGTACATTCTCAAAGCTGCCTTGAATGGAATCTAGGAACTTGTGAAACCTACAGTAAGATGCATCTGAAGTTTTAATTCAAGGAATTTTAATGCATACGAGGGAAATACCAATCAACATACCTCAATGGCTGAAATTAAGAGTACTAAAAAATGGTAAACAAAACAAAACAAAAGCCTCTCTTATGAACGTGACCACAGTGGCAACCAGCAACCCCAACCAGAAAACTTCTGTGACTCCTTAGCTATCTTTGGATTACTTGTTTAGAAGACTGTCAACATATTGTTAACACAAATCTAAGCGGGGTCACAGAGGAGTTGTAGGTGGAGCACTGTTCCTAAAAAGTAGTAATATTTCAACCCAATTGTACTTGGTGATTAAAGACAGGCCTTTATGGTGCTTAAAGACAATTCTCCTTGTGAAACCACAGGATCTTTCCTAGAAAGATAGTTAGAGGTGATACTTCTGTTGGCCTGTGAAAGCATATTACATTAAAGACACTGATCATGAAGTTCATGAAGTGGCTCCAATAAAAATAGCTGCCTTTATTTCTCCTCTACCTTACAGAAAACCAACACCACACAAACAGAAATATTAACACCAAGAACAATCAAACCTCAGTGGAGGGTTATCTACTGGTTGGCTTTGAACATTTAAGTCACATGTACTTGACCAAAACTCTTTCAAATTCATCTTAAGCCTTAACTCACACAACTCCTCTACCTCAATTCAGAAGAATCTGGCCACAGTCCTGTTACCATTTATAATGCTAATACATATCTCTTTGTAACATACATAAAAATCAGTTCTTTATCTCTTTATGCCATTTGAAAGTACTAGTAACCTAATGAAGACTTCTAAAATGTTTCACATGCTTGATAAGATTTGAGAAACAATCCCTTGCAACCTAGAAATGAAAACCTTCCAGGTACAAACTCAGAAACTGCAAGTTAAGCAAGCAAAAATGCACCAAATATACAATGGTTAAAAAAAAATAATAAAAAATAAATACTCAACAGTTAAAACTTGCCATTATAACATACTCAGTTGGGGCTGTCAGTTTTTAGTTGGAAGCCTAACACCAGTAATGTCAAAATGAAGGAAAACAGAAGCAAGTTCTAATGTTAACAATCAGCTTGCCTACTGCAATCTAAGAAATGCAAATGAACTCCATAACCCCAGTTTGGGCTCACAGCCCAATACAAGTATGGGTAAAGTTGGGGTTAACTTGGCTCCTGGGGAGAATTTTGCCTGTTTGGGCAATTAACATACATCCGAGAACTTAGAATTGATGGATTTATCAAATACAATTAAATGCTTAATTTTCTCTCAAAAGCTTGTGTTTGTGTGTGCACATGCACACACAGTCACTTTTATATGGCTTTAAAGATAATCTTACTAGGTGTATAACTTGCAAAGGTAGTTTATCTCGAACACTTCTGCCTGCACATTGGGACAGATATATAGGAATGAACTCAAGTAAAAAAATTTAGAATTTTGTTCATAAAGTCAACCTCAGATTTCTGATCAGTCTACTCAAATGTTAATACATAGTCTCATAACTTGGTATATACTGTCAACAATTTGCATCCTTAAGTATCAACTCTTTAGTGTCACAACTTTGGAGTTAAGGTTCCTATAAAATATAGGTTGAACTACTCATAACATTCGATATACCAGCAACCTACACTTGCATTGGGGTAAACATGCTCGGAATTTTGCCTACTTTAAGGGAAGGGGTTAATACATGCTTCTCTTTCAAATATTGAACCGTGACCACTAAGCCCACTAAATCCTTTTATTGCAATTGGGAATGATCAAAGTCTACTTGTTTACTTCCAATTATTAACTGTAAATCTCTGGGGAAAAGATCATGCTATATCGCTGTCAAGCCTAAATGACTGCGTAAACATATGCAATCAACTTTTTAGTGCTCCCTTCCCAAAGCATCCCTTTGCCAAATGACCTATGCTGACATTTAGCAAAATCTATAAAACGTAGTGGACTTGAGTCAAGACTCTGAGTGCATCCCATAGCAGAGGTTGAGAGAAAAGTCGTAGTCTCCGAGAGGTAAAAAAAGAAAAAGAGGAAAAAAGTAGAGAGAAAGGAAACCTCCAGCAAGACTAACGTCCAGTCACCATCTTCACTCCAAAAAAAGCTCCAAATTTGAAATGCCCACTTCCCAGGGAGCACTTCCCAAGTAATGTTCAGAGCACTTATCCAAGACTCCCCACAAATACCACCTTGAAAACTTTACCATTTTCCACACAAATGCAGGAGACCTTGGAAACAAATGGGAACCGCCATCTTACAAGCCATCCAATTTCACACAAGTGTCCCTCCAACTTAAGTTAATAACATTTTTGTTGGGGCTCTCCCCAGGCTAACACCCACCCCGGAGGGATCGCCGCCCTCCACGTAACCCGTCCCTATAAAATGGGGGCGTTCTCTGGACGTTTAAACCCCTCAAAAGCCCCTTTTTCGGGAGAGGAGGGAAGCCACTTGACCCGAGCAGCTCCCGATTTCAGGATCCCGTCCCGGTTTCATCAAAATCTACCTCTCAACAAAGGGCGCTGCGGCCGGGGGAGCCGCCGAGGCTGGAAGTACGAGTGTTCTCCTCGGGGGCCATGTGCGTCGCGAGGGTGCCGAGGGGCGCTCGGGGGAGAAAGGAACTAAAACGTGGGGCGCGCGCGGCGCGGCGGGGCCGGGGCCGGGCGGGCGGCGGCTGGAGCGGCGCCGAGCCCGGCTGGCGGCGGCGGCGCGGCGCGGGCTGCGGGTCGGTCCCGGCGCCGCGGGAGCCGGCGGGCGGCGGGGGCGCGCGGGCGCGGGGCGGCGCGGGGCTCGGCGCCCACGCTGTCAGCGCCCTCCCGGCGGCGCGGCCGGGCGGGGGGGGGGGGCCGCTCCCCTCCACCCGCGGCCGGCCCGAGCCCCGCGCGGCCCCCGCCGGCCCCCGGCCCCGGCCCGGAGGCGCCCGGCCTCCTACGTACCCGGAAAGAGCAGCCGGCGAGAGGCGATCGAAGCGGGCGGAAAAGACAATGAAAGTTAAAAGTCGTTCAGCAGAAAATGAACGCGAGCCAAGCGGCCATCTTGGAGCGAGCTGCAGCCGCCGCTGTCAATGGGCACCGCGCGCGAGGCCGCCGCGGCCGTCAGCTCATGCCGCGCCGCTCCCGGGCCGCGGCCTCCTGCTCCGCGCCGGCCTCCTCCTGCGCCGCGGCCTCCGCCTCCGCCTCCGCCGTGGCCTCCAACGCCGCCTCCTCCGCCTCGGCCGCCGCCGCCTCCGCCCGCTCGGCGCTCGGGGGAGGGAGCGCGCGGAGGGGGCGCGAGCGGTATTATTCTGCGGGGCCGGGCGGCGCTGCTAATCCGGAGCGGGGCTCCCTCGCCAACATCCCCATTGTCTCGCCCGATCTCTGCCTTTAATACTACGATTATTTCATAGTTGCCGTGGGGGGAGCGGGGCTGGTGGGGGGCGCCGTGTGTGTGCGTGCGGAGAGGCGGGGGGAAGGGAGGAAGGGTGAGGAGGGGGAGGGGAGGGTGGAAAAAAAATGCACCGCTGAAGGCAGAGTGGAAACTGACACCGGCTCCAAAATGGCTCGGAGTCCGCCCGCCCCCTCCCCCCGCCGCCCCCCCACCGGGTCACGTGCTCCCCTCATTCCTTAAGGGCGGCCTGGGAATTAGTGTCGGTGTAGTCGGGCCCGTGGCCGCCCCCTCCCCTCCGAGCCGCGCGCCCGGGCCCCCTCCCCCTCGCTCTGCGCCGTGGCGGCGCTGGCGCGGCCGCGAAGACATTTCTCCACAGCGCCACACGCGCCGCCCTGCTCGGCGCGGGCATCGCTCCGGCCCCGCACGCCGCGCAGCCCACCCCGCCCCCCGTTATTTCTTTCTTTCTGCCGCCGCCTCCGCTCGCGGCGCACACGGCCGCCGCCGCCGCCGCCCCCCGCCGGCCCCACGGGCCGCGGCCCAGACTCGGCGCCGCGGCGCGGAACCTGCGCCCGACTTGGGCTCGCGGAAACAACAGCGCCCGCCCCTGCCTTCCCGCGGCCGCGCCGGCCCCTTCCCCGCCCGCCGGCGGCCGAGGCGGGGCGCGCGCGGGCAGCGGTCGCTCCGGGCAGGGGCTCCGCTCCGGGCAGGGGCTCCGCGCCGGGCCGGGCGGGCGGCCGAGGGCGGGCTGCGGGCGAGCCCTCCCGCGCAGGTAACGGGCCGGTCCCCGCCCGCGCCCCGAGTCCCGAAGCTGGGGTCTTCGACGAACCCCGGAGATCGCATCCTTTCCCACTGTGTTTAACTTTAATCCAGGGAAAAGGCGGTCGTTAAAAGTTAACACTCATCGTAGCCAGCTCTTCACACAAAGTAATAATTAACACACAAACTCAAATCCAAACAAAATATCACCACTCTTTTTGTGCAAACAACACCTTATTTATTCACAGTGTAACGCTGTCTGCTTCCTTTCATCACACTTGAAAAAGATCAAAATAGGATAATTCTACAGGTACAAAAGATGACTCAAATACTTGGGCAGCATTTCCCTCTTAACCCTTACACACGTGTAAAAAAAAGTGTTAAAGTTGATGAATGGCATAAATTCAAAAGGAAAATTTTTTTCTACTGGAAAGGAGGATCCAGCTCGCACAAACGATGGTTCGGCTGAAGGCAAGGCGTTTCTGGTGTTCCTCTACCCTTTTGGGCGGATCGTTAACTTTCCCAAGCTACAACTGAGTTGCTCTTTCCAGGCTTTTTGAAGCATCTTTAAGTTTCCCCACCAAGTCCTAAAAGGCGTATACAATGCCACGTATAAAACGCAGAAAGAAGAATCCAAATTCAGAAAGATGTAAGAAAAAAGTCAGGAGACACTTTCCAAACAAGTTTAAAATTCAGTAGGATTTCAACCTTTGACAAACCACTTTCGGTTAAAAGAAGCGGTTCCTCTAAAATAGCTCATCTTCCAATAGGCTATTTGCCTTCCGATGGAAACATGAGTTCTAACAGAATCCTCTTAACAGACAAGGTATAACTACAACCTCTTAAGTTATCTAACAAAGGTTATGCTGTATACACATTTTCTAAAAGTTTAAAGTTTGATTAATGGTACATTCAAACAACTCTGTAGGAGATGCCTTTGAAAAATTCAGCTTCATCTAAATTTCTAGTAATGATACTCATTTTTTCAAGTGGTAAGAAATAAATTCGTTTTTATATTCATTAATCAATGTAGTTTTGAATTTCCCTAGTCTGACATTAGCAATATAAAGTTTTAGAATTTTATGTATACTTCTCCCTTTATAAAAAGCCATTTAAAACTGCTGTTTAAAAATCCAATTTTGAAAGTTTAATTCAATTCCTAAAAGCAAAGACATTTTCAAAGCCATACTCTCTTAATTTTGCTTTATCTTATTGGATCAAACTCATCATGAATAGAAGAAATTTACACTAAACACTACACTTCAAAAGCTTATTTTAATCTGAGGAGCAGCAAATATAGACCAATTTTCTATCAGGAACATCTTAATTTCAAAAGTGAAGCCTATGTTAAAATATTACTTGTTGAAGCCCCCTTCCCATTAAATCCTTAACCAACTTTGATTATCTGCTGACAGATGATTATTTTGTCTTTTGAACTTTCCAAGAGCAAAATTCTCAAACATTTATAAAAAGATAGGCATATTTCCAGATCCTGATACTGTACCTGTAATTGTTCCATGTTGCAACTAAAACTAATCTCTGGGTAGGTTCGGGAATCATCATTCTAGGGAAGAAAAAATTGCTGTTTATTTAAATCAAGGAAATTTCAAATTTCATACACATTTGATTTTTAGACAGAGCTTCATCTATAAATACCTCTACATTTAAGGTCACCAAATATGCAGGTCTGTACATCTTATGAAGTTGATTGGTCTAAAACAACACAACAGATACATATATCAGCTTTTAACTGCATTTATTTTTAAAGTTCCCTAAATCCCCCTTGAGAAGTTTGTTAAACTTTACCTTTATCTGATATTCCAACCGCCAGGAAACATCAGTTATATGAGGGAGAGATCTGCCTATACTGAAAGACACAATGTTAATTTCGTACATAATAGCCACAAAAAAACTTTCGGTATTTATATTTACTAAGAATGATGTCTACTTTCCACCCTCACCCCATTTTAATCCATTCTGAATTTGAAACATTGTTAAACTTATTTTCAAGTTCTGAATAGGAAAAGCATTAAAAAATTATCTCAATAAACTTTATCTTTAAAAACATTAGCTTAACTTCAATTGTTTGACTTGCCCTTTGGCCCCTTTTCTTTGGGTTAAGATCCCTGGCTTTTTTGCCCTGTTTTGTTTCATACCAGCACTTTCCATTCATACCTGCAAGTGCAAAGTGCCTCAGCTTGACACCTTATACAGTACCTACCTTCCCAGTAGGCTTTCTAGGGAATTCTTATTATTCTGGGGAGGAAAAAGAAAGAAAGAAAGAAAAAAAAAATCTTTGCAAACAGAGAAGAAAAATAGTAATTGTTAATTTAAAATTTTAAAGTAAGTAACCTGATATTCCGTGCAAAACAGTTCTATTCGCTCTCTGTCAAATTTACAGTCTTCTAGATAGGTGCTATAGACAAAAAAAAAGCCAAAGTTTAGTTTCCATTTTTAAAACTGAAATTGAAATCATAAAGGTAGTATTTGAAAGTAAATGAGTATTTAAATAAATCCCGTACCTTAAAGTTGATTTGTCAGCTCGATGCTTTCCTGCCTCCAGTATGTAGGTTGCAGCTGCTGTGTGACAATGTTTTAAAACCACTGGGTCGATATATTTCAAGTCTGGGTGATCTAAAATAAATTAATTACCAATGATACCTGTGATAATAAATTCTTTATAGTCATGTTTCTAAAAAGGATATTTTAATTTGGGTAAAAAATCCTACAAACAAGATAACAAAAATAATTCAACTATAAGGACTGTCAATTATAAGTAAATGACATGAGCTACAAGGTCAATTGCAAAACAATAAAAAGAACACATCAATAATTCTGTTATCTGGTTTCAATTAACTTCTTTTATCTTGCCTTCTTGTTTTCACTATTTTTTAAAAACCATTATAGCCCCAAAGAAAAAAACAGTACAAGGGTCATTCTAACACTGGGTGGAATAAATTCAAAGGAAAAAACAAGAAGATAAATATTTTACATGGTGTAAATTTTGGAATGAATGAACTTTCACTCTAAAAAATCATGAATTTAGAGTAACTGGCTCCATGGACATTAATACATCAAGGGGATGGAAAGGAGGACATTAATTCAGAATATAAAATATAAATTCCACAATTATATCAGTATTTTCAGGTTTTGATATCCATCCTTTTTTTTTTTTTGAGATTAACCCAGGTGGTGGTTACTGTTTTCATTTGAAGAACTTCCACTTTCATGCTTTTTGTACAAGTGTTTAGTTCATGAAACTACAAAAAAAACCACAAAAATTTGAATTGCTGGGATATTTATATTTAAGAAAAGTATCTAAAAACGACCTCTTTTAAAATATGCCTTCAATCCATACTGACACTACACTCCGCAATCACTGACCCGACCGCTTAAAAGAGACTCGCCTCCTGGTAACTGGTGCGGAACAAAGTATTGTGCATCATATTTTAAGGTTCTAGGCGTACAACCTGTGTAAAGCATATGGAACTAGAGTGTTGGGGTGATCATAGGAACTTGAGGTATTCTCTAAGTTGAAAAATGTCAACACTATTTGACCTACTAATTACTTCGGAAACAGACCCTTTTAAACCTTTGCCAGCCTAGCCCTGGAAGTTCGAATTGCAGGGAGCTCCCCAGATGAAGTCCAAGTGTCAAAACAGCCGCAACCTCAGACGAGCCTAAAAACCTTAGCTGTTTAGGCCACAAATAAGACTTGAACTCGGGCTTTACAAGGAACAAAGAGGCTGGGAGAGAAAGCAGGCCAGGAACGTGTGGCTGGCTATGTGCAGGTGCCAAGTAGGGACAGAACAATGCTCAGGGTCTGCTCTGGGTCCTGGCAGAGCCACGTCCCCACACTCAGGAGCGAAGGGCAAAGCCCGGAGACTTCCTCTTCCCGCGGCTTTCGCCCTCTGGCTCCGTCTGGCTCCTCGTCTCCGAGCGCCCCTCCACCCCGGCCGATGCAGCTCACAGCCGAGCGGCTTACCTAACACGGCCTCGTCCGCCTGGGCGTCCAGCAGGCTCTGGAAAGCCGCCCGGAGGAGAAGCGTGAAGGCGTTGGAGTCGAAGGAGCCGGGATCGGCCAGCATCTGGAAGCCTTTCTGCACATACTCCGAGAGCTCCATTGTGAGCGCGCCGTGACCTTCGACACGCGCACCACGTGACACGCGCCGCGCGCTCAGCTGATGCGGCCGCGCGCGCACTCGGCTCCGGACGGGCGGGCGGGCTGCGCGGCCTCCCCGCCGGGGGCCTCTCGGCCGGCCTCCCCGCCGGCCCCGCGTCCCCCACCGCCGCCCCCGGTCCAGCCGGTCCTTCCTCCGCGCAGGCCGCGGGAGCGCCGAGCCTGGGCCAGAGGGGCGGCCTCGGGCGCTTTGTGGACACGCTGGGCGCTTTCTCCTGCCCTCGCCGCTCACCGCTGGCAGACACCAGCTCGGGTCCCGGCAAGACCCCTGGGGAGGTGGTGCCGGGTGGGGGTAGCCCGGCCCCCACCTCCCGGCAAACTGCGCCCTCCCCGCTCCTCGCTCAGCGCGAAATCCTGCGGGAAGCTCCGATCTAAGGCAACTGGTTTTTGTTTGTTTTTGTGTTTTGTTTTTTTTTAACTCACCAGCTTAACCTCACAGCACTGCCCTTTTATGAATGAGACTGTAAGACATCTAATTATATAATTCTTGCCTATTTTTACTTTTTCTTTGTCATTTCTGGAATTCGGCAATAGATTCCTTCCTGCGTGGGGGGGTGTGTATATGCATATATACATATAGCGCGTGTGTGCACATACTGCACTTCAACAATTGGGGAATTAATAAATTATTCATGAACATATTTGACAGGATTATTGACAATTTAACCGCCGCTGCAAATAAATACCTTTCAAAAGTAAACTGCGAAACAAATTTTGTGCTACTATACTGACTACATCTATGAGTCCAGTTTGGGTTACTCAATAGGATCTTAATAAATATATTTATGTTAGTATAGTTAGAAATGGCAAGATTTTTATTAGAGGTGAATTACTGTTTTGGATGCCCATAACTTTAAAGATTCAAATACTGTATAAAGTTTAACTTCATCTCTATTTCTACGAAGTTGGTTTAGAAAACAAGATTCTTTAAAAAAAAAACAAAAACAAAAAACCGTGAAGCAAAGTAGACTAGGCATTTTTGATTAAAAGAATTTGAAAAGTAAAAAATGCATAGGTCTTCAAGGGTGGAGGGAAGGAATAGGGAACAAGAAAGGTGTTTTAGTCTTCAGGAGCGATTATTTGCAAAGTTAGACTCAACGTGAAACATTCTTTTCTTTGGCATAATTTAGGTGCCTATTAAAAAAACGTTAATGAATATAGTCAACATTTAACCTTGTATCAATATGTAAAGACTATCTCATTTCACAACAAAGATGAGAATGGACTAATTTAGCATCAGTAACAGGTTAAGTAATTTTCTACTCAGTACTCCTTTGAAAGCTTTGAAAGGCACGTGCACGGCCTCTTCACGCAGTGAGAATATAGTAGCAGTGAAGGGTATAAAAGTCTCCCTAGGGTCTTTATGAAACAAACGCCTATTAATCATGTTCATCTTTTCTTTCCATCTCTCGTTTTCCTGCTAATTTGTTTCTCATCAGTAGTAAAATATCAGTTGAAAAAGTTTAAAATACCTGATTTACATAGGGGATATTTTACAGGGCAGAGTTGTACAAATGTTCAACAATATTAACAACACCCAAACCCATTATATCTATTACACATATTTTATGACCTAGTATAACATAGATTAAGCCTCTAATAGAATTTGAGTTGATAACTCTAATTGTATTCAATTTAGTGTCAAAAAAATACTGCATGAATATAAGTTTTAAAATGTTATTTTAAAAGAGGAAAGTAAACACAAGTGGTTGTGAGTTTGTGAGCATAAAATTTAGGAAATTCACAAAAATTGTTTCCATAATAGCTGTCATATTACTCTCTTACCCACATGTAAGTACTTTCTCTTATGGAATGTTTGTTCTCCTCTGCCTAAATACAGTCATGTGTTAGGCCCAAGTGATGGGTACATTTTCAGCTCACACAAAAATTTTAATCATAATGTTTTCTGATGCTATAAAAATGGAATCTTCCTGCTCAGGTACATTTATTTCAACTCCCTTTGAAGGAGGCACAGGATTGAGTATTTGTTTAAATACAGAACATATGTCTTTGACAAGTCATTGAAATACATAGAGGGATGATGATGATTAAAAGGCAAGATCACCCAGACATAGACTCTCTTGGTTGCAGCTATAAAATCAATGCATTTTATATTAGAAAAACTATGTATGAATATATCCCGAAAGTGTGAAACTACTATTTAAAATTTTGCCTTAATCACTGAAAACAGCATTGGAACTTTCACAAAACCTTAAAAAAATTCTGCAGTTTCAAAGCCGATAGAATAAATTTGGCTTCAAAGAACCTTTTAAAGTAACAATTATATGCAACTCAAAATAACCAAATAGATATGCAAATAGATTTATATATCTATGTTAATATATCTTGCCTTCTAAACTGCAAAGGTAGTTTAGAAGGTAGGCAATGCTGATAAATTTTTCTTTTTGAGAATCTAGAAATTATTTGGGGAACTAGTAAGTCATTTTAAACAATGTTTTAGAGTTTCAGAATACATTGTATCCTTTGAACTGGTTAATTTTTTTTAGAAACCAATTTAATATTGACCTCTGTATTGTGATTGTAGTTCAAATGGCCAGGATCTATGTGGCCAGCTTTTCCCACAGGCCTCATTGTTACATTTGTTAGTTTTATGAATTAAAATACTATCTTTTTTAGATTGTAGAAGTACTTTTGTGCTAAGAACTCTGAAGGAAGGTATTCCTTTAGATTGAAGAGTTTGTGGAACATCCATGGGAAGGGATGTTTAAATGCCAATGAAACATCCAGAAGTTTTAACTGGCTTGTATATTATGTGTTCTAGTGCAAATCTATTTTATCCCTGCCCATGAAATACTTGCTCATTTTCTAGAGAAGAAAGTTAAAAACACTTAAAAACTACCCATACGTAAGAAATCATCCTTTCTCTGTCTGCTAATACTGATTTTTTGATAATTATCTTCAAACCTTAAGATATTACTGAAAATAGAATGGACAGTTGGGAAAAGTATTTAACTGAGTTATGTGACATTTGAGAGTATAGTTCAAAAAACATTTCAGCAAAGTTTATAAAACCATCTACATCCTTTTATTTTGTTAAATATCTTAACTTGGTAAGTCATAGATTGGGACTTGGAATTTGGTCAAGTTTTTAAACATTCATGATCACGGATTTCAGTGGTTTCAAATTCCATCTTTATATCACCTACATTGTCAAACACCAAATTGAATATTCAGAGGGGACAGCAAAGCTTTTATTTTCAATAATAATTAGTATAGGCAAATATATTTTTTCTCACATATCATAGCCTTATTTGTGTATGTGGATTTTAAAATAAAACTCAAATTAATTCGAGTGGAGTCAGTGCCTTTATATATAAGGAAAATTGAAATACTAATTAAATTTAGAAAACTGGAACCACAGGAATGAAAATCAATGATACAATGTTCTCTAAAACACTTAGAAAATTCTTATGGTTTTGCACAAGTGTTTTGGATTTTTCTCTAAAACTTTACTGAAAACATTTAGATTAGTAAATAGTATAATTTCTGTTTAATATCATTTAGTACTATTTTAAAAATTTCATTTCTGATATAGTTGTATCAGGAAAATATAAAACTTTAAAATATATCAAGAAAAATTAAATATTTTAAATCTAAGTTTTGAAAGGTCAAATTATCATGCTACTAAAAAATTGAGTTTCTTATAAAGATAAATCTCAAAACATTTCCTGAACTTTGAAAACTATAAACAGAAAATTCTATAGTCAAGATTTTGGCAAGGAAAATAATCTTGAATTTCTGAAATGAAATTTGGGAGCTATCATCAGTGGTCCCATGCCATGATTTTCTTAGCCACTTGAGTCAGAGTAAGATAACTCTGCAAAATTAGAGGAACATATGTAAGAATCAAATTATAATTTTTAATACCAAATTTTTATATCTCACCAGTCTATAGACTTTACAAGATTTTATGTATATTAGAAAAATCATGTCTACTATTTAAGACTTCATTGTAACACATTGAAACTTCCTTTAAGAAATTTGATCCCTTGTTTTTAAGCAAAACAATGTCACATGGCATTGACATTGACAATGTCACATCCAACTCCTATAGACAAAAATTGTGAAATCTTTATCTAGAAAGAAATGAGAAATTGATTCATAAAAAAGAAAATCAAAATAAACAAATGTACTCTAACAAAAGATGAAGGCAAATTTTAATTTAAAGGTAAGAAAATTAGGAAGAAATGAAAGAAAGCAATCATACTCCATGTAACAATGAATGAGAAAAGAACAGGTTGAATTACGTGTTTTAGGATTTCTCTGCATGGACAAGTAAAAAACAATAATTTGCCTTTAAATTCAGTAAATGATTTAAATGAATACAATTCACTTACATTTTGTATGGGTTATTGAAAGCAAATTTACTTCTTAAATCACATAACTCATATCTTCTTCACCAGTTAATTGATATGAAAATTAGGAGCTGGACAATCACCCAATAAATTCTGTCAAATAGACAATTTAGATAATAGGCACATTTACCCCTTCAATGGCTGGTTGACTTTTTTTCTCTATTTAAATCGTAAAGATCACCATTTTGATTTCCTGTATCATTGATCTAATATCATCCAGAATGACCAATAGCTTAGCTGTGAGAGAATAAAAGTGAAGCATAGATGTGTTGAAACAAGTTTACTTTCACGAATAGATCTAATTCTTCTGCATGTATACAGACTGTCCTTTAAATTGTTTGTATATTTTTACAAAGAGAAGAGAGGGAAGGAGGAAGGAAAGAAGAGAGGGAAAGAGAGAAAGGGAAAAGGAAGAGGAAGGAAGTGAGGAAGGCAGCCTAGTCTTTCCCTCCATGAGAAGAAATATCACAAAAAGCTTATTTACTGTTTATTTTCTCTGACACAATCCATTACAGCAAGATTCTTTTAGCTACACTGAATTCAACTGAGCTCCACAGTTATGCTCAAAATAGACTGGAAGATCATCTGTCATGCCCAGAATCTAATCAGTTTCAAGATGTCCTACATTTACACTACAACAGCAGAGAATATTTAACAGATTCCTTCCTTTCGTGGTGCTGGATTTGGAATCCCTATTCTAACACTGTATTTTCTCATACCTCAGAAATTAGAATTTTGGCCAGATCCATGAATCCCAGTAAAAAATTGAAAAAAAATGGGCCTATGCTATGGAATATTATTGTCAAAAGCCAAAAATGTTTAAAAGTTTGTGTGAATTTAAAAAAGCATGCTTTTTACACATTAAGATTTGAAGTTGAAGTAATGTACAAATATCTATATTTATTTTAAGGGTATATAATTTTCCAAAGAAAAATAGGAACAGAAAAAATGAAAGGACTTTATAGATTAAAACTCAGGTAGCAGTAATCTGTACTTGCTTATAAACTGAAAAGTTTGACCATATTCACTTACCAAATGAAGCATTTTAGAATGGAAGTTATGTATATAAGAAAGGATGATTTGCATTAAATACCTTATAAACACGCAAGAAGACTATGTAACTAAATGTACTTTTGAGTCATTTAAAGTAAACATTTTAAAACAAAATTATTTTAAAAGAGCTTACCTGGCAAAGAAAGGCCTAGATAAAAGTGTTTAATATTTTGAAATATGTATAATATTTAAAATAATACTGTTTAAGAGTTTAACATTTTAATTATGGTTGTTGTAAAAATGTTATTTTCAATAGAATACATATTTTATCCCCTTGTCAAAATAAAGTGTAGACTTGAAGCGATTTTATGGATAATTCAGTTTAAATATACTTTTTTAAAAACTTTAGTGGAAAGTTGGATTTTTAAAAAGTAGTAAAAAAATTTTAGTGGAATAATTGTGTGGCATTTTCTCACTTACATTTCTGACACAGAGCTATTCTGAAAATACTTTGAATCATTTGTCTATAACCCATTTTTACACCATGGTAAGTCTTAAGAAAGTAATTTCACAGATTTTTGACAAAACGAGCACCTAAAAAATAAAGTTTTTTCACTGTGTTACTTCCTATAGGCTCAGTTTTTTCTCCCTAAGCTTTTGTTTGATTGTTTTATTAAGATTAAAACATAAACGTTGTTCTAACTCTTTCAAATGTTATTTTCAAAATTAGGTTTCTTTGTGTAAGCATTTTAATCTGTAGTTTATGAAAAGGAATGGGGAGAACTTTTATAAAATCTTTTTAGTGTAATAAAATGCCAAGAAAATAATGACTAGCAACAGGTGAAAGGGAGAATTGTGTTTATACAGTCAATTTAGTCCATGTAATTAGACACTTGGAACTGAGTTACTAGTATCTGGGTAATTACTCTACTTTCTTTTCTTTTCTTTTCTTTTTTTTTTTTTAATGGTGAAGGAAATAGGCCTGGATCATTTAGAGATACAGTATTCTACATCAAAATTAATCAGATAATTGGCAACTTTTATTTGACTCGCAGTACTTTATAAATTACAGGCCAAAAAAACGAGGAAACTTTGGTAAAAATAATAATGTAGATGGAAATAAGTGGGCAAATGAGGCCTAAGAAAACTCTGAATTTTCATATGCTTTTCTTAAAATTTGGAAGTCCTAGAAAATTTTAAATGAGGCCCAACTATGATGTATAGATGAATAGTCAACAGAGGTCTAAGAAAACTTTTGTTTTTGCTAAAATAATGATTTAATTAAAATATTTGTGGATTGAAATGAAGGACAGTTTTATAAGATGGAGGGTATCAATAATGACATACATATTTTACAAATTTCTATGCACTCTTCTTTACAAAGAACTCTTTCAACGGTGTATACTGGAAATATTGGGAAATATTGATATAGTACATGTCAATTTTAATAGAAGGAAAATAATATTCTTATATATACATTTTTGATGTAATTTTAAAGATTGCCTTAAATAATTTTTGTAACAAGGTGGACATAAATAAAAATATGAAATACAGAGGTCTGTGAGATATTTTAACCAATTATCAAAGTGTTTTCAGAAACCTAAAAGAGCATTTTCAAACTAGTACTTTTAAATTAATTTTAATTTCGTTTTGTTTTTATTCTGTTTCTAAAAGTTGCTATGATCAATATTCATCTGTTTGTAGAAACTATGACATTCCACCATGATTAATGTTCAAATTGAGTCATAAAGATAGTCTGTTATATTAAAATCAAAGAGTGAGCATAGGAGAGTAGTCATTCTATAAGCAAACATCCTGCCTTGTAATGGGGGGAGAATATGTCATAAAGTAACAGACTTAATTAAATCTTTAGCTAAGCTTTAAGTATCTGCCCATTTCCAAAAATGGTGTAAAGACAATCTGATTGTCTTTATATGCCTTTTCTCTTAGCTTTCTTTTATTTTATTAAAGTTTTAGAAAAGTGGAAAGATTTGGTTAGATTTGAACATATTCAATTATGATTCCTAAGATGGTTTAAAAACATAATACATAGAAATGTCATCAGAATCTCAGGCATAGTTATATGTTATGCAAAAATTTGGGGTTTTACTGTTTTTTTCTACCTTTTTTTTTTTTTAAGGAGACAGGGTCTCGGTATGTTACCCAGGCTGGTCTCAAACTCCTGGACTCAAGTGATCCTCACATTCCAGCTAAATATAACAATAGGGGACTAGCTAATACTACTTTGTGTATTGTAATAACATTGTCCCATTCTTGGAATAAAAATAGTTGCGACTCTTTTTTCTTTAAGGTATATGAATAATTATTTTGGAAGATATAAGGGTTTCAGTGCCAAATTTAAATATTAGAGTTTATCTTTAGTTTGAAGAGGAATATCGATTTTTCTAATGACATACTCATTTATAACAAGACTTATTAAAAAGTAATATCAAAAAATCTTTGGGGGCACATTTATCCAGAGATGTAGTCTATTTTTTTATGGAGAGATTGTCATAACTTTGCTTAACAAGTTTACTTTTATCTTAGTAACTGTAAGGATTATTATAAAGTCATATAAATAAGTTACAGTCCCTTCAAGTATACTAAAGTTCACAGGATTTATAATATGGGTTATAAAAAAGGTTACATGGGTTGTTACTTTATTTTTTTTACTTTGCTGTTCTTATAAAGAGTCCTTGTATTGGATAAGTACCTGATACATAATAGGTAGTCAAGAATATTTGTTGAATGAAGGAAGGTCGTATAGTGCCTGGGGTAGAGAAAACTGGGCTCTCACCCCTATCACACCTGCTTCCAGTTCTATGACGTTGGACTAAAGATTTATTTTCTCTAAATCTTGTTTCCCCCAAGTGTACAGTGGAAATAATAATGGCCACTCTTTCCTGTGGCTCTTAAAAAGCATTCAGAGCTAAGGCACATGCTCCAAGCATGCAGTCTTAACCAAATAATGTAATTCTATCATTGTGAATTTTGTTTTTACTGGTGTACGTGTTTTTTTATTTAAATTGACAGCTGTTGTGCATGTGATATAACCATTTGAGGACCCCAAGCACATAAGCCCCTACTTAGAAAATTAAAACAAAAATCTTCTGGGATGCCTGGCACTTTTTCACTTTCAAGGGACTCTAAAGCGAATCTTACAGAGTTCTTGTAATAACAACAGTCATATAATATCCTCAAAGGCCTTGATGACAATAATTATCCCTGACCCCCAAGGAATCCACCATCATGTCCATGATGGTGAGTCTACCTGTAAACACCTCTCTCTTAAAAAGGCCTAGAGGGCCATTCCATTCCCCCTCTTTTCACCAGTTCTTACTCTAGTTTTTCTCAAATCATTTCTTTTGGCAAACAGCTCTTTAGAAAGTCTCAGGGAGCAAAATCAAGATGCCTTCCTATTCTCCTCTGGGACATCTCTTGTCTGGTTTCAGGGAGTTGCTGTCTCATACTCTAGTCAGAGTGACCCATAACTTGTCATCCTTTTGAGCTCTCCTTGACTACAAAGAGCCACATGCTCCGTAAGGCATTAGGAAGCTAGAGCAAACTTAAAAACAGTAAGAACTCTCACTTACCATGCAATGGAGGACACGCAATTTGGAATGTAGAGGTTTGAACTCTATAACTCCAAAATATTGAGGAGTTCAATGAATTTTGGCAAATGTATATAGTCGTGTAAACACACTCCACTCAAGATATAGAATATTGCCATAATCCCAACGAATTTCCCTGCTCCCCTTTGCAGTCAGCATACTTGCCCCACCCCTGATCTCAGGAAACGTACTGATCTACTTTGTGTCGCCATAGTTTCACCTCATCCAGAACATCCTACAAATGGAATCATGCAGTATGTATTTTGTGTCTGGCTTCTTTTACCTAGCATAACATTTTTGAGATTCACCCTTATTAGTGTATCAGCAGTTCATTTCTTCTTATTTTTAAATAGTATTCCATTGCATGGATATACCACAGTTTGTTTTTCCATTCCTCAGTTGATGGACATGTGGATTGGTTCCAGTTTTTTGGGGGAAATTATGAATAAAGCCTCTATAAAGATTTGTGTGCTGGTTTCGTGTAGATGTACGTCTTTATTTCTCTTGAATAAGTTCCAACGTGTGGGATTGCTGGGTTATATGACATAGTTTAATTTTACGAGGAGCTGTCAAAGTGTTTTCCACAGAAGCTATATCATATTGCATTCCCACCAGCATTATATGGAAGTTTCAGTTGCTTGACATCCTCTTCTGTATGTGGTATTACCAGTTATTTTTATTTTAGACATTTTACTAGGTGTGTATTATTGGTATAATAGGTATATTATTGTGGTTTTAATTTGCATATGCCTAATGACTAATGTGTTGAGCATCTTTCTATGTACCTCCTTGACATCCATATATCTTTATTTGTAAAGTGTCTATTCAAATCTTTTGCCCCTTTTTTACAGGGTTATTTGTTTGCTTATTATTGAGTTTTAAGAGTCCTTTTATGTCCTTTATCAGATATATTTTTGCAAATATTTTTGTGGATATTTCATGAACTTTCTTGTCATTTTTTTTAATGTCTCTCAAAAAGCAGAAATTTTAATTTTGGTTAAGTCTATCTAATTTTTTCTTTTATGAATCATGCTTTTGGTATTATATCTAAAAAATCATTCTCTAACCAAGGTCACAAAGATTGTCTCCTCTGTTTTCTTCTAGAAGTTTTATAGTTTTAGATTTTACATTTATGTTTAGGATCCATTTTGAGTTAATTTTGACATATGGTGTGAGGTATAAATTAAGTTGTGGGGTTTTTGGGTTTATTTGCATATGGATAATTAATTATTTTGCCCTATTTTTTTGAAAAGACTATCGGATCTCTGTTGAATTACCTTTGCACTTCTGTCAAAATTAAATCGATGATATATGTATGGGCTAGTTCTGGATCTTCTATTCTGTTCCATTGATCTACATATCTATCCTTTTGCCAACACAACATGGTCTTGATTACTGTAGATTTATAGTAAGTCTTAAAACTAGGTAGTTTGAGTCTTCCAACATTTTTGGTTTTTTTCAGAGTTGTTTTTGGCAATTCCATTTTGTTTGCTCTTACACATAAATTTTAGAATCGACTTGTTGATTTCTACAAAAAAGGCCTACCGGGATTTTGATTGGGATCACATTTAACCTAAAGATCAATTTGGGGGAGAAATGACAACAATATTGAGCCTTCCAAACCATGAATGTGGTATATTTCTACTTTCATTTATGTCCTCTCTGATTACTGTCATCAATGTTTTATAGTTGAGCATGTAGATCTTGTACATATTTTGTTTTATCCTTTTTCTATATTGTTGGATGTGATTTGCTAATATTTTATTGAGGGTGTGTGTGTGTGTGTGTGTGTGTGTGTGTATTTTCAAGAGGAATGTTGGTCTGCACTTTTCTTTTCTTCTCATGTATTTGTCTGCTTTTGGTATCAGGGTAATGCTGACCTCCCTCCTCTTTTATTTTCTGCAAGAGTCTGTGTAGAATTGGTATTATTTTTCCTATAAATACTTAGTAGAACTCACCAGGGAAGTCATCTGGGCCTGCAGTTTTCTTTGTTCTAAGGTCTTTAGCTATGAATTTATTTTTGAAGTGGTTATAGTACAATTCAGGTCATCTGTTTTTTTCTTGGGAGAGCTGCCACTTGTCTTTTCATTTCTTTAACAGTGTCATTCAAAGAGCAAAAGATTTTACACCAGTCATAGCACTTAATACAATAGACAATAGCAGACAATTGTAAGTTCTTAAGCAGCACAGTACAGTGAAACAGTTGTGTTTCTGGAAGATGAGTAGGATTTGGGCAGGATCAAAGAAGCAGACTGGAGTTAAGAAGACTATCTAGCAGGTAGAGGTCATGGCAGAGGTGGTGGTAGCAAAAATGAGGAAAGTGAGCTCTTGGAAGTCGCTTTAAAGAAGGAATTGACAGGACTCAGTAACTGTCTGGGAATGGGTAAAGAGGGAGAGATGGAGAGAGGCAGTGAGGAATGATCCTAAGGTTCTCTCTGGAGGGATGGGAAGAATGGCGATACGGTAGGCACAGGTGGCTTGATGGGAAGAGTTGCCATTTTAGGGGTCAAGGTAGTGCTTCAGCCTGGCATATGTTGAATGTTAAGTGAGTTGCCATGAGAATTGTTAGCAAAAATAGCTTTAGAAAGGATGACAGTAAAAGAGATTCCTGAATTAGTGAGGCCAGGGTGCCACAGAAGGAAAAAAGAATTAGGTACGATTGCCATATAAAATATAGACTGCCTAGTTAAATTAGAATTTCCAAAGGAAAAGCAATGCTTTTTAAATAAGGATGTCCTCAATGTTGCATTTGACATACTTATATTAAAAATTAGGCCGGGCGTGGTGGCTCACGCCTGTAATCCTAGCACTCTGGGAGGCTGAGGCGGGCGCATTGTTTGAGCTCAGGAGTTCAAGACCAGCCTGAGCAAGAGCGAGACCCCGTCTCTACCAAAAATAGAAAGAAATTAATTGGACAACTAAAAATATACAGAAAAAATTAGCCGGGCATGGTGGCGCATGCCTGTAGTCCCAGCTACTCAGGAGGCTGAGGCAGTAGGATCACTTGAGCCCAGGAGTTTGAGGTTGCTGTGAGCTAAGCTAATGCCACAGCACTCTAGCCCGGGCAACAGAGTGAGACTCTGTCTCAAAAAAAAAAAAAAAATTAATTAACATTTATCTTAAATTCCAATTTAATTGGGCATCCTATATTTTTATTGCTAATTCTGGCAACTCTGGAATCTGAGAACTGTGCTTTTCTTGTGAATGTTGGTCCCCAGGGCCTCAAAGGAAGAGAAAGTTATCATGAGAGAAGATCACAAAATTTTCGAAAAAATTTAAAAATTCTAGACAGTATAGGTTGAGAACCAGGCTGTCGATGACTGAAGAGAACTCATATTATCCAAATCATATGCCTATTTTCAAGTTTGGGACCATAAATACAAATGTTAGCCACATTTGAGTTTCTTTCTGAATAATATTAAAAATCATTTATAACCCAAGGAAATGACACGGTAAACATAGTATTAAAATATATTTCAAGAAAATTAAATATAAATTCAATTAAAAATAACAAATAATAATAATCTTATCAAAAGAAGATAATTTGAAAAATAGAGGGAAATAACATAAAACTGCCATTAAAGGCTTTAAATTAATTTGTTTCATGGGATAAATAATATTATAGACTCCATACTAGGTACTGTGAGCAATGCCTGAAGTTATACATCCTCACCACAATTCTCCCTGTAAGTGCTATTATGCCTTTTTCACAAATGGGGAAACTGAGGCTAAGAGGGCTTCAGTCTCTTATTTGTAGTAACACCGTGTGGTGGCTTTATATTATGGCAGAGTAACTAAGCTGGAATTCTGTTTCCTAGAATTCCCTAGTCTCGTAGGGCTCCTGTTTAGAGTTGGCCCAAGAGACAGCTGGGCAAGATTCAGAACGCAGAAGTGAAACTGCAGCCCTTACATTCAAAGCACCCTGTTTCTGATCTCCCAGCTCTCCTTGGCGGCACGAGGCAGCAGCTGGATTCCCAGCTCCCTTAGCTCCTGTCCACCTTCTCCTCCAGGTGCTCTCAGTCCTGGGCCAGGTTAGATGCAATGAGAGGCAGTATAAAGCCACCACCCTGTGATACTGCGCGTAGGTGGACTTGGTATTCCGCCGCTTCGCGTCCAGCTTTCCCTACCGACAGCCCACCCTGCCTATTTTCAGTGGCTTCGGGCATCATAGAGCCTTGTATAGCTCCCATCTGTGTTCCTGGGTTGGTGTGAAACTTTATCAGATCCACCAACTATCCCCTCCTTTGCAGACCTTCACTCTCATATCTCCCACAGTTGCACAAAGTCTAATCCTTGCAATGAATCGCTTATTCCATTTTACTCCTAGCAGTTCTGCTTCCCTGATTGAACTATTAACAGATACACACGGCAAACAAATTGCCGAGTAGCTTCTCCAGCCCACGTCTGTTTGGCTCCAAGGCTCATATCAGTCTTCCTCTTATACTGAAAAAAAAAAAAAACGATGAAGATTTAGATTGTTTTGTTTGGATTTCAACCATTATCAAGCTTGGCTTATTGTTACAAATGTTACAATTGCTTAGTTGTCATTGTGCTGATATTGGTAGGTTTCATAGCAGTTTGAGCCCCTTTTATGTTTCCTAACACATGCTATTTTGAATTTCAGTCACTGTGTATACGTCATCTTTCATACTGAATGATAAAGTTCTTCAGGGACCAAAGAAAACTTTTAGATTTATTCTCCAACAGCTTCTGCCATAGTCTTTTGCAAATAGTAGATGCTCAATAAATTTAAAAAGTTTGTTTCTTTTAATGTGAGTAACTTAATTCCTCAAAAATGTGCAGAATAGTCCCACATTAAAATATAAACCTACATTTGGGACACTGGGCTATATCATAATATGTGGAAGAGATATTGTAGTTGAGATATATAGGAAGATCAAAAATTTTAATTAGACCACTGGCTAACCAAAAGACTGGATTGGCTTGTTACAGGCTGAGGCTAAGCTTTACAATGAAAGGCAGAATCTTGCCCTCCCTTAGATTAATTTTGGTCACATATTACTGAAAAGATACCTGTCCCATTGTAGATAAAGTAGCGCATCCATTGGTTTTCTTGGTCCTTAGAAACATACTCCGATTTATTCAGAAAAAGGTTTTTAAAAATTTTTATAGTTTAGTCAAAAGAAAAAAGTTTTTTTAAAAAAAAGGATAATAGAGTGCTTTCAGAATCTCTGGAAGGATCCAAGAATGAGGCTTTTGGGCAGTGAAACCAGCTCTCCAGGAAAAGTGTGTTTTCTTAATTTTTGTGCTATTTACAAGTAATGGCTGTGTACATGACACGCTTTTAGGTTTAATCTGTGTTATTAACATTTCTTCATCGCTTAAACTCTAGACAATCAACAAAATAATAAATCAAGCCCTGATTTGTGCTGTATGCCAATTTCTGTCGTGCAAATACTCCAACCACATCCAGTCTCAAGCTTCCAATGTGATGTCACTGAACATGGATTTGGGAAGAGATGTACCGTAGAGATATAATAGAGGTAAATTACCTTATGTCCATAGGTAATAGTAAAATACATAGGAAATGATGCGTTTGTTTTTTTATTTAATTTATATAATTTACTTTTTAGTATTACATTTAACAACTGGTTCAAAAATTTCTGAAAATTTAACAATCAGCTGTAAGCTGATTCAGCTGGCTCTAGTATACTGCTGCTTGGGGGACACCTAGCCAGGAAACAGCACCCCAAAATCACTCACAGCACTGCTTTGGGGAAGATAGCACTGCACCACAGCTGTGTATCAACCCTGCCACTGGCATTGACTCTGGGCACAGAAGTGTACTGCTAGAGCTAATGCCCTCGCTGCTTTAGGAAAGGTCCACAGTTGGCATCTGTCACAGAGCACCATGACCTTGTGTCTTTGTGTTGCTAGATCCAAAGACTTCGATTTGGTAGATGCATCTAATTTGACAGCCCTCACATGGGTATATGGAATCTGAAAAAAGATAAGTATTTCATATTTTCAGCTAAATAAGTAGCACGTTCTGCCTCATAATGAGAGAGGTTCTCCAAATATAGAAAAAGAGTTCAGTTACTGGGTGGCAAAAAGAAAAAAAAAAAAGTGACATATGTCTGCCCAGTTCTGTATTTCACTCCTTTGACTGCCGAATATCAGCATACGATCTTCTTCCCATACTTAAATTTCCAAAAACAGAAGGGAGGAAAAAAAAAAGAACAAGAAAGAAGGAAAAGGAAGGAGGGAGGTTTGGAGGGAGAGTCACAAAAAGAATCTTAGGAGGAAATAAATGATGCTGTTAATAACTGGCATGATGAGTAAGCTCCAGTACAGTGGAAAATGTGTTCACCTCCTTCCTCAAATGGGTCAACCAGAAGTCTCATCATGAATTGCATCCAGTTCCAGGTCAGGATCTCAGGATGACGTGCATTTCTCTTCCAGTTTCATCACCGTCCCATCTCAATATTCTGCGATCTATGGACCTCGCTATAAAATTCATCACTAGCTTAATTTAAGAGCCTATATTAAATAGGTGGGAAAAGAGAATTGAGAAGAAAAGGGAAATTAGTTAAAATGTATAGTTATTACCTGACTCAGAAAAGAAGAAAATAGTCCTTCTTTATATCATGAATCACCAAGCCAGGGTATATGGCATGATTTTTCTCCTACTACACATTCCATATTTTCTTTGCCTTCACATAGCACTTCAGCTGATTGGGATTCTTAACCCAGAGGGATAACTCAAACCATCACCCCTGAAAGATGTGAGCTCTTAATGGTCCAGCATATATAGGAGTTTCTATTAATATAATTTTCACCACTGCCAAGGCAGTATTAGGAGGTGACCCAATGTATCCTCGAGAATTGGTGTATATCCTTTTCTTATCCTTTACTTGGTTGCAACCTTACTTTCCCTTAGTAGTTAGAAAACAATGTAACAACTTTCTTCAACTGTTACCCACTGGCATGAGAAGCCTGAATTGGCCATGTGACACTTTCAGGTTATAATTGGGTGAAACCAATGGTTTGTTTACCTCCAGTAACAGCGTTCCTCCCTCAGTACTTAGACCTCTACGCCAGAGCCCAGTGTCACTGGAATGGAAAGTAAACATTTTGCAGTGGATCATCGGGGGTAGCAGTGAAAAGGTCCACTCTTACTCCCACCTCTTGGTTCCCAAATTCATCTATTCCAGCTGTGGGAAAATTGGTTGCTGGTTAAGAATAGTTGCTGCATCCCATAAGACAGCACACTAATCTACCAAGCACATGTATCACTAAGTCTTCAACAGATCATCCCACCATTCTATAAGGCCAGATACTTCTGAGTAACGGATACATGCTAAGTGAATCTCATGGATGCAGGCTCACTGTCTTGCTTTTCCTATACAGCAAATTAAATTTTTGATGATATGTTATCTTTTTCGAAACATCTGTCAGCTTCACTGACTATACAGGTGAGTTAGCCACGTGAAAAGAAGCATTATTCCTGCATCTTTTAAGTTTGTTATGATGACTTTTACTTCTGCGATCCCTCAGGGGTGAGGTGTTGCTTTTGGGTGACTTGTTGGTATGGAGGGGACAGAAGGGGCGCTCCAGGGACCCTGGATGTGGCCCTTCCTGCTGTAATAGCTCTTGCTACAGCAAACAGTAAGTGTGGAGGTTTTTGGAGTTTTTAAGTTTATCTATTTCTTTATGCCCTCAGGCCACAAAGGGACTAAATACATCACGGGCTTAGCATCCCATTGGGCCTAGGTGAGGCAAACTCATATCGAAACTTTCTCATTATTATTAATT
The DNA here is from genome assembly GCA_004363605.1 of Indri indri. Lineage (NCBI taxonomy): Eukaryota > Metazoa > Chordata > Mammalia > Primates > Indriidae > Indri > Indri indri. The sequence continues at coordinate 62,792 of RJWJ010003974.1, forward strand.
CAATAAATACTTTTTGAGGGTCAACCACATGGAAGGCATTGTCCCAGCTACTTGGGATTCAGCAAGGAACAATACAGACAAAAATCTCTGCCCTTGTGGAGCTTACGTTCTAAAAGAAGGGGAAACAGACAATAAACGAAATAAATAAATAAATACTATGCTACATCAGAAGGCAACATATTCTATGGTATAAAAAAAATCTAGGAAGAAGGATAGGAAGTTCTAGATGGGGAGGTGTTTGCACTTTTAAAATAGGGTGGTCAGGAAGGCCTTATGCGACTGGTAACATTGGAGCTAAGATTAAAGGAAGTAAGGGAGTGATTCTATTCCGTCCTGTAAAACACGTTTCACTCAGGAATTAGAGTTGGTTCAGAGCCAGTTTCCAATAGTCCCCCTGCCAGACAACTAGGTATTTGCCTTTACAGGGTACGCTTATCCTGATCCATGACCGTGGGCATGCTTGGGAACGCCCAGGGGAAGATTCACACAGAACATACTTGCGATGTTGTTGCAGGGCCCTCCTCCCATGGTACCCAGCCAAACTGGGCTGACCACCTATTTTGGGTCCTAGAGACCACATGCTCAAATGGCCTTTAACAAAGATCCTTGCAGGGCTCATTCAGTTTACCACTCCTACTTTGCTGCTGCCCACACCTTGCCCTGGAGATACTACTTGTCTTCTACTACCCTGGGACCTTGGTATTCTCTTTGTGAGTCCATTGGGGAATGAAATCAGGAGCTTGTTTCACCTGACACATCCCTAGGCTACATATTTATAGAATGGCCAGGATAATGTTCATTCATTTGTTTTCAATGCTGGCATCCCCCTCACCAGGGAGTATCTTCTGGACACTCTAAGGGGACACAGTTGAGACGGCAGCCTGTGCATGATCAATCCACTCCAACATTCTTATCTCCCTACTCTTTGGAGTTCTTCCTTGAGATTACGTCAAGGAATTTTTTGTTTGTTTTGTTTTGTTTTTGAGACAGGGTCTGACTCTGTTGCCCAGGCTAGAGTGCAGTGAGTCAGTGTAGCTCACTGCAACCTCAAACTCCTGGGCTCAAGGCATCCTCCTGCCTCAGTCTCCCTAGTAGCTGGGACTACAGGCATGCACCACCATGCCTGGCTAATTTTTCTATATTTTATAGAGACAGGGTCTCGCTCTTGCTTAGGCTGTCTGAAACTATTGGCCGTAAGCTGTCCTCTCGCCTCAGCTTCTCAAAGCGCTAGGATTACAGCATGAGCCACAGTGCCGGGCCTCCAGGAACATTTTGTATCTCAACTTTATCTACCCAGGTTTCAGTGATCCAGCTGGGAAAACCATTAGAACCATTCCCAGCTGCTTGAGTCGATGCACCCAATAAATTTAGCCGGACCTAAAATTATGTCCCATTATCTTTGGTCTAATACCTTCAGAGTTCATTTCCAAAGTTTGTCAATGTGCATTAACATAATCCTATAATTATTTTGATGTGAATCCTACAATACAATTCTTTTGGTGTGTAGTTGGTATCTCTCTTGTTTGATTTAGTTATTAGAGCCTATTTCACATAAGGCATGCTAGAACATACACATATGCAGAGAACATACATATACGCAAATTATATATGTATATGTAATAATAATAATGGAACTATATAAATATATAACTACAACAAGATGATAGACAGATGAATAACTAGCTAGCTAGACAGACAGACACAACAAAGGGTGGAGGAGGTAAGGCACAAAGAAAATAATTCTCACTAAGTCGTGTCTTTACAGAGTCTTTGAGCAAGGTAAGAAAAGTCTTAGCTTCAGTTGGCAAACGACACTCAAGGCAGGTGGGAGGCCCAGTATTTTCTGAACTTTTCTAGTCCCCCCGTATATGAATCCTCTAATCCTCAGGGTCCTACGTTTTCCCATTCAGTGCTCTAACTTGAACATGAGGAATCTGAGAGGCTGGTACTTCAATTGATACTGCAATTATACAACCCACAGGATTTAAGTTCAATTTTCAACCATCTCAGCACTGGTTTGGGAGTCTGTCAGCCTTGATGCACAACAGATAGGATATTCTTTAAGAATAATCATGAGAATATGTGGTTTTTAGTCCTTGACATAAACTTGGAGATTAGACTTTGAGTCTGCCATTCTTTCTTTAAGTTGTCCGATACCATTCGAAGCATCAGCCTTGTCCTCTAGTTTTTTAATTCCTCATGCCTTTCATGCTGTTTCTTTGGAATACGCCTTGGGTCTCCCAGTGCCTTGTATTAAATAGCACTTCATGCCAGGTGACCACAGATGACAATGTAGTTAACAGTGCCATGTAATAGCAAAGTCCCATCTAGACTCTACGTATTTTATCTCACCACTACCACCCTCTGTGGAGTGCGGCAGAAACGCCAACAAACTCATAAATGTCTACCTTTTTGTTTCCATGTTTTTCAAAGTCTCAGTGTACTTCTAGAGCTAAAGTGTTATTGGGGTCTATCTTTTTCTAAGACTCCATTCATATCATGGCCTTTTGTTATTACAATGGACGTGCAGGCGTTTTGCAGGTAATTAAATCGTAGGGATGAGTCGTTTTACATTATTTATATTTTTGATTTGAGTGGTTAAGAGCACTGGCTTTGGAATTAGGAAGACTTGGTTTCAAATTCTAGATCTATAATCTGCTTGTATGATCTTAGGCAAATTACTCAACCTGTTTAAGCCTCAGTTTCCTCATCTGTAAAAATGGGGATAATAGTATTTATTTCCTTGTTGGGTGAGGTTGTCATGAGAATTAAATAATCTGTGAAGTGCTCAGTGGCACATCTCAAGAACTCAGTGACTGCTGAGCTTCTATGTCTAAGTGAAACCTCACGAGGATTTGGAAAGCACTTAGTCTCATCAGGAAGACATTTACAAATGATCATAAAATGCCTCAGCAGGTGTCTAATCTCACACATTATAAAACTGTCATGATTAAGAAGCAACCCATAGACTGCATCAATTCTATGGAAATTCTCAGTGTCAAAGTCAGAGTATAAATCAGACTTCTTGTGTCCTTGAGTACAGGTACTATGTCTTGTTTACCACTGTATCCTTACACACTACCACACCTCGTAGAGGACATGGCAAAAATCAGTCACTGAAGAAATACTACTTAATAAATAGTATTTCTTGTCTCAAAAATTCTAGAGGTAGCCTTTATTTTTTATTTTTATTTTTATTTTTTTTAGCTTCCGAAGTCCTGTGCAACAACACACTCCCAATCAAAATCCCAGCAGGTTTTTGTTTTCTTTTGTCAAAACTGAGAAGTTGATTCTAAAATTTATATGGAAATACAAAGGGTGAAGAATACCCAGCACCACCTTTAAGAACAAGGTTGGAGGACTTTCACCGTGAGATACTAGGACTTGCACTAAAAAGCTATGGTCATTAGGACAATATGCTCTTCATGCATAGATAGACAACCTGCCACATAGGACAGAAAAAGAATCCAGAAGCAGACCCGGGCAGACACGATTACCTGATTTATGGTACAGTAATGCTGCAGGGCAATGAGGACAGGATTGGTGCTGGATCACCTGGGTATCTATATGGAAAAAAAATGCATCTTAACTCTTACCTCACACCTTACTTTAAAATAAGTGCCAGGTAGATTGCATTTGAAAGGTAAAACTATAGTGCTTTTTAAGAGGAAAATATACAAGAAATGTTTACGACATTGCAGTAAGCAAAGATGGCTTACCTACAACACAAAGACGGCTAACCACAAATGAAAAAATTATATAACAGGACTATATTAAAATTAAGAACTCTATTCATCAAAAGACCTTTGAGAAAATAAAAAGGCAAACTATAGAATGGGAGAAGATATGACAATAAGTATATCTGACAAAGGAATCGTCTAGAATAAGTAAAAACTTCCACAAATCAAGAAAAAGAATGCAAATAGGAAAATGGACAAAAGACTTGAACAGACTTTTGCAAATGATAACGTAAAAATGGCCAGTAAACCTATGTATGAAAAGAGACTCAGCTTCATTACAGTGCAGGGAAATGCAAATTAAAACCACATTGGTTCTACTGAACAACTAAATAAAAATTAACACCGATCCTTTTCAAACTATCCCATAAAATATTAATGGAAGAGGAGGAAACACTAACTCATTCTATGAGGCCAGTGTTACTCTGACACTAAAGCCAGACAAAGACACCACAAGAAAACTACAAACCAATATTCCTTATGCATATTGATGCAAAAATCCTCAATAAAATACTACCAAACCAAATCTAGCAGCATATTAAAAAGATTAAACACTCTGACCAAATGGGGTTTAAAACCAGGAAGGCAAGGGTGGTTCAACAGAATAAAATTAATCAATGTAATACGCCACATTAATAGGACAAAGGAAAAAAAATCACATGATCATCAAATTGATACTGGAAAGACATTTGACAGAATCCAACACACTTTCATGATGAAAACTCTCAGAAAACTAGGAATAGAAGGGAATTCTTCAATGCGATAAAAGGCATTTGTGGAAAACCCACAGCCAACATTTTACTCAATGGTGAAAGACTGAAAACTTTCTCCTGAGATCAGTAACAAGACAAGGATGCCCATTTCAATTACTACTATTCGACAGCGTACTGTAAGTTCTAACCAGAGCAGTTAGGTAGGAAAAAGAAATAAAGAGCGTCCAAATGGAAAGGAAGAAGTAAAACTCTCTCTATTTGCAGAAGACATGATCCTATATATAGAAAATCTCAAAGACTCTACAAGAACGAAGAAGCAAAAAAACTTCACTGCTAGAGCTAATAAACAAATTCAGCAAAGTTGCAAAATACAAGATCAACACAAACACACACGCACACACACACAGTTGTTTTTCTATGTATCAATGACAAACAAACAATAAAGAAATTAAGGAAATGGTTCCATTTTCAATAGCACCCAAAAGAATAAAATATCTAAGAATAAATTTCACCAAGGTGGTGAAAAACTTGTATACTAGAAACTACAAAACATTACTGAAAAAAGTTAAAGATCAAAATAAATGGAAAGACATTCTGTGTTCATGGATGAGAAAACTTCATATTGTTAAGATGGCAATACTACAGTGATCTACAGATTCAATGCAATCCCTACCAACAATCCAATGACCATTTTTGCAGAAATGGAAAATCCTGGTCTCAAATTAAAATGGATTGCAAGGGACCCTGAATAGCCAAAAAATACTGAGAAAGAAGAAAAAATTTGGAGGGCTCATATTTCCTAATTTCAAAACTTACTACAAAGCTGCAGTCATAAAAACTGTGTGGTACTGACACAAGAGGGACATACAGACCAATGAAATACTATTCAGCTATAAAAAGAATGAAATACTGACACATGGTGCAACATGAATGAACCTCAAAAACATTATGCTAAGAGAAACATGTCACACACAAAAGGCCACATATTGTATAATTTTATTTACATAAAATATCCAGAATATGTAAATCCATAGAGACAAATGCAGATTGGTGGTTGTCAAGGACAGGGTCAGAGGACAGAAAAGGGGAGTAATTGCCTAATGGGTATGAAGTTTTCTTTTGGGATGAAATGTTTTGGAGCTGGATAGAGGTGGTGATTGTACATTATGAATGTCCTAACTGATACTGCATTCTTCACTTCTAAAAGCTTAATTTTATGTTATGTGACTTTTACCTCAATAACAACAACAAAAAATTTAAACAAAAAGAAAAAAAACTCACACTGGAATATTTACCAGAAGAGCTAAAATTAAAAAAAAAAAGACCTATCAAGTGCTGGCAAGGATATGGAACAACAGAAGCTTTCACAAACTAGTGATGGACATGTAAATTGGTTACAACTACTTGGGAATATTGGCAATATTTACTAGTCATATTTCCTGTGACTCAGGAAATCTACTCTGTGGAATATACCCAAAAGAAATGCATGCATAGGTCCATTGAAAGACATGTACTTGCATGTACTAGAATGTTCATAGGAATGCTATTTGTAATAGCCCAAATCTGGAAACTAGCCAAATGCCCATCCATAACAGAATAGATAAACAAATGGAATACTATAGCAATGAAACAAAAATGAACATTCTAAAACTACATGTAACAATATGGGTCAATCTCATGAACATGATTTTTTTTTTTTAAGAGACAGAGTCTTACTCTGTGGCAAGATCATAGCTCACTGCAACCTCAAAGTCTGGGCTTGAGTGATGCTCCCAACTCAGCCTCCCAAGTAGCTGGGACTATAGGTGTGCACCGCCACTCCCAGCTAATTTTTTAAAAATTTTTTTGTAGAGATGGGGTCTCACTATATTGCCCAGGCTGGTTTTGAACTCCTGGCTTCTAGTGATCCTCCCCCCTCAGCCTCCCAAAGTACTGGGATTACAGATGTGAGCCACCACTCCTGTCCATGAACATAATGTTGAGTGAAAGAAGCCAGACAAGAAAAGAGTACACAATGTATGATTCCATTTATGTAACATTCAAAAGGCAGTTACGGCTAATCTATGTTGTTAGAAGTTGGGATACCTCTTCTGGATTATCTTTTCTACATTAAAAAGAATGTAGAAAAATGCCTGTTAAATCTCAGGCATTTCTGAGGTTCAACAGATTGTTTAAGTTAAGAAATTCAATTTAATTGATTTGTTAGGACAAATTTCCTTAAGAATTATAGGTGACATTGAAATAATAGAGTTGAGTGCACTTGAGGGTTTAATAACTAATAAGAAACTAATGAGCTCATTCTATAAAGGGGTGTAATTCTGTATTTCTTTAAGGGAAGCTTTAAAAATCATGAGACCTTATGGAAAAGGTGAAACATTTTCTGCTCAGAAAATGCCACCAAATCGTTTGCTGCAAATGTCTATGTTACTTTTATATTTTTACAAATAATAAATGTAAGATTTTGTCAAAATCTGTCAATTCTCTTGAATTCCAGTCCATTTATATTAAACAAGGCATGAACTGACAAGCTCTTAACCATAAGCTTGAGACAGTCATTTTGATCTTCTCAGTTGGAATTCCTGTTCTGAACACCTATGTCTGATGCACACACATAGTCCCTTGGCTGTCATCCGTGTGCCCATCTGTTGGCATGGCTTGCTGCCCACTCACAAGTTTGGACTCCCGCCCTAGTATGTAGGTGCCAGGGAATAACAGTTTACACCAGCAGCCTGTAGGACGATGTCAATGTATTCTCTACCCAGTGCTGACGCATGGTGTCCGCTAGGGTTGGATCTGTGTGCTTCCCTTGATTGGATCACATTTTTTCTCCCATGTTCTTGACAGCTGAAAGGTAGGCGAGGTTGGGGAGAAGACAGTGAAGGAAGTGAGCTTCCTGGTTCTTAATTTTTAAAACCAGCAGATTAATTCCACTGGGGCAGCTACCTTGGAAAGCCACAAAGATCATCACAAGGAATTTCTGATAGGAGGAAAAATCACCCCTTTTGGGAGATCAACCACAGCAGACAATTAAACCACAAAAGACAGTACTTGCTCTTTCAAATTACCCCCCAAAAAGGCCAAAAGTGTTAACTTTTTGGGTTTTTTTTCCTTTTTCTTTTTTTTTTCCGAAAAGTTTTGTTTGTGATGCCTCTTCATATCTGGCTTAGAAAAAATAAGAAGTTTTCTGGGTGTTTCTAGGCTTTAGAGAAACTACTGCTTATCTTAGTATGGTCGAAGTAGAAAAGATGAAAATCTAGTTATATAGTTATCTGCCAAATTCTTCTAAGGCTGTTGTTCATAGCCCAGTTATAAATGTGATTATTTTCAAACACACAGTCCTTGAAATATCATGTTATTTCCTGTATTTTATTGGACCTAGAAAATGTTGGGCGTATGCAATGGAATGTTAAAGCATGAGATTTGAAACCCCTGGGTAAGATAATTTAAAGTCAAATCCCTCTGACCCTTCGAATTCAGAAGGTAGGGGCTGGAATCACACATACAGAAGGAAACACAAGATCTTGTAAGGTTCAATGATTTATTCTTTGGTTCAGAAGAAAATGACTCAAATCATAAAACCCAGGCATTAATCTTACAGAACTGGGTGATGGATGAAGTGTCTTTCCGTTAGAGGAAAAATGGTAAATAAGAATATTGACAGAAATCACAGGCCCATTGCAGGAGCTTTTGCACCTGAAACAATTAGTATGATTGTTAGCAAGATCTGGAGGTTAGTTTATTTTCTGCCGAGTGACATGAATTATCTTTGTTTTAATGATAAGTCTGGTAAGTCAGAGTAAAAGAATAAATATATTTTTTACCTTAAGCAATTAGTAAACACATATTCAGCACCTATCATGTGCTTAGCATGTACTAAACACTGCAAGGGATTTAAAATTCACTCCTTAAATTTAGAGTTTACTGACAGAATGTTGCAGTAAAAGCACCCCAGAATTCAGTACCACGAGAATCAGTTTTCTGGTCTTGGATATACAAATCGCTAGCTATGAAACCTCAAACAAATCACTTACTCTCTTTGAATCTTCACTTTCCCTATCTGTAAAATGAAGATAACGCCTGTCCTGGTTTCTTTTTAATGTGGTCCCTGTTGTAAACAAGTCGACCATGGCAAAGCTCTTTGAAAGCCATATGGTGCTATAAAAAGAGGAGTCGTTATTTACGTCCCTGGAAAAATCATCCTTATACATTTCTGGGGAATTCTTTACTTTGATATTTGGGAGAAAACAAAATCTTATTAAGTTTTAAGTTAAACGTTAGGTGCAAATTGTTGAAAGCTTTGAATGCTATATTGGAAGTTTGTGTTTTGTCACAAAGGTAGTGACAGTTATTCATGAATTTTCAGTAGGGGAGTGTCGTGCTATAACTTGGATATTTGATCCAATTCATGCAACCTTTTCACATTTAAAAAGTGTTAGTGGCTCAAGCTTAATCAAAACATTCTCATTTCATTATGAGTTTCATAGGACTATCATCGTCATCATCACCGTAACTATCACCTAACGGTTACTATGTGCCAAGCACCATTTTGTGTTTTAAATGTTTTACTTATTTAATCTCACAACAACCCCATATATGATTACTATTATAATTATTATTCCTATTTTGTGAAGACACTAGGCTCAGAGAAGTTAGGTGCTTTCCCCCCAGGTTGTATATCCAGTAAGTAGAGAAACTGGGATTTGAACACAGGCTTCAGTCTGTGCTCTCTGATAAATACCTAATTAAATTTGATAAGCCTTTATTAAATGTCACAATAAAGTAGACACAGTGTTTAAAGCTGGGGTCAAAAAGGGAAAAGGTGTGGTGGCTGCTCTTAAGGAATCTATCCTTCCTGAAAGCATCCTTGGTAATTATACTTTTGCCTTAGTTGTAAATAATCAGTATTTACTTGTTTATTAATTTGACATATATCTATCGAGCACTTACTATGTGCTACACTTTATTTTAGGTGAATAAAGCCAACAAAAATCCCTGTCTTTACAGAACTTACATGTGACTGAGGGGAGACAAATAAACATATAAATAAGTAAAACATACATCAGAAGGTAAGAAGTAAAATGGATAAAGTAGAAACGAGTGATAGTGTTGGGGTAAAGATAGGAGTTGCAATTTTATTGTATCTTTTTATTTTTATTTATTTATTTTTTTAGAGACAGGGTCTTGCTCTGTCACCCAGGCTAGAGTGCAGTGGCATCATCATAGCTCACTGCAACGTTGAACACCTGAGCTCAAGCAATCCTCCTGCCTTAGCCTCCTCAGTAGCTGGAGCATGCATACCACCATGCCCAGCTAATTATTATTTTTTTTCTTAGTTTCTGTAGAGATGGGGTCTTGCTATGTTGTCTGGGTCAGTCTTCAACTCCTGGCCTCCCAAAATGCTAGGATTACAGGCGTGAGCCACCAAGCCTGGCCAGAGTTGCAACTTTAAATAAATTAGTCGGGTAAAGACTCCTTAAGAAGGTAGGTGACTTTTAAACCAAGACCTGCATATATCTATAAGGCTATCTGGAGAAAGAGAATTCTTGGTAGAGGACCAACGATGGCAAAGATCTTGAGGAGTAAGTGTGCCTAGAGTGTTGCAGGAATAGCAAGGAAGCCACTGTGGCCAGAGCAGAGGTGGAGGGCACAGTGGGGACTGATCATGAAGAACATTTGAGATAATTGCAAGGACTTTGCTCGCGATGGGAATATATTGGAGGGTTTTGAGCAGAGGAGGAGATTTTAAAAGGATCATCCTGGCTGCTACATTCAAAATAGACCTTAGATGTAGGGGTTGGGGGAGAAGCCTGGAGCAGGAAAACCAGTTAGGAGACTACTGCAAGAATCTGGGGGAGAGATAATGGCAGCATGCACCTTAACAGAGGTGGCGAGAAGGGGTCAAAGCCTGGATACATTACGAAGGTAGAACCAGCAGGACCTCCTCACAGATGAGATGTGGGCTGCAGCAGAAGAGCGAAGCACCAAGGATGGCACCCAGGTGTCTGACCTGAGCTATCTGGAAGGATGGAGTTGCCATTTATTGAGATGGGAAAGATAGCGGGATTTACAGTTTTTATTTAGGGGGAAATATCAGAAGTTCCATCTGGGGTACGTTGAATTTGAAATGCCTGTTAGACCTCCATGTGATGCTGCGTAGCCAGGGAGATATTTGAGACGGGAGTTCAGGGGAGAGGTCTGAGCTGGAGATACAAACTGGGTAGTTGTCAAAGTAGGGGTAGTTCTTCAAGCCTAGAGATCGCTTGAGAGAAACCTAGAAAAAGACATGCAAAAAGACGGAGCCCTGGGCTGCATCAACATTTGGAGTTGGAGGAGAAAAGGAGAAAGCAAGGAGGGAGATGGAGAGACGGAGAAGAGCATCGGGAACAGAAATAGTGGAAAATCGCAGCCATGTTTGGACGGGGCACAGGAAGATCTTAGCTTGTTTTAAAACTCGATTCATCCCTTTCCCAAAACCAGATTCTACTTGTTTATCGAAAACTTGGCAGCGGCGTATAAAGGGGCATTGTTTCTTTTTACAAACAAATTACAGCCCATTTAATTCTGTGTCTGAGTGCTATTAAATATTTAGATAATCAGCTGCAGCACTAATTGACCTTTGGGGGAAGTCTCTGTAGCCCATTCTAGAATGTCAAGTGTTTCGGGTTTTTCATAATAAAAAAAAACGTTGCTTGAGAGCATGCAAATCAAATCCTCAGTCCAATTAATTACATATTAATGTTTTGTTAAGTAACTACGCTTAAGGAGAAATTGCTCTAAGGTCAGTTTTAGTGAAGAACCAGCTGATATTCGGGGTCACAGAAGGTCTTTAATGCAGGAGTAATGTGAATCGAGGGAAATGTCTGTGAATTATACGGTTAAGAGTTGTCCGTTCTCTTTGCATTAAGGTTTTCCAGCTGATTGAGTTCATTACTTGTCACATTAAAGGAGATTAAGTATGTCAACAAGTAGCTGGATAATAGAAGGTTTGTAGCAAAAGTATGGCTAACGCTCAAGTTCAAATCTTTATTTCTAGGGAACAAGATATAAAGATAGCAAAGGGAATGAGGAAATGAGGGTTTTAGCATTCAGGACTGAATTCGCAGGGGCTTGGCAGGCAAGGACCACAAAAATGGAAAAGCTCGGGGGAATCTCACAAGGCATTCTCCACTTCTTCAGGGTTGCCCCTCTGCTAGATAAATTGTTCATTTCCTATCACCCCCATCTTGGTACCCTCTTAGCACATTCACCACGCTAGCCCACCTGAGCAGCTCTTATTTCATTAGTCAGACTATTCCTGCTAAGGAACTATCCCAAACCAGTCAGGGCAGCAAACACACGTGTTCTTTGCATGGTAGTAGCCAAATGTCGTCTCTGTGCCTACCAGCCGGGTGCGGTAGACGCTACCATCGGCCCCGCATCCACTCTTTCCCTTTTTCTACGGTAACTCCCGATTTTCTAGCAGACACAGACCACCCAGAATAACCATTGCTTTCCCAAGGCTCCCTTGCCATTCCTTCCGACAACATACCTATTTTGAGATTTATAGAAAAATGTTGCCTCTTCCATGAAGCCCACTCTGATTCATGTACGTGAAAGGTGACTTTACACTTCTGTGAATGCTCACCAGACTTTACCGGCACTTCTGTTATGACATTTATAAAAATGCCTGGTGTAATAAAAAAAAGTCTGATGTACATTCCTTAACACTTCTCCTACCTTGAAAGCTCCTTGAACACATGAATTAGATGTTATTCATGTTTGATAGCCTCATAGCAGGTACTTCACAAGTAGAAGGCACTCAATCGATATATATATATATTTTGTATTGAATTGTGGAAGCAGCTGTTTTCTCACTGTCTTCCCACCTGTTTTGGACTTCACTGTCTTTCTAATGTTTTATTTCCTAATCCTTATTCTTTTGGCTAGAATAAAGACAACGTAATTGAACTTGAGCCAATGGAACTTAAGAGGTCCTGCTTTTTTTCCTGTCATCTTTGAACATCTTCTTTGCCAAATAAGAAGCTCGTGACTATTTAATTAATTATATTTTGAAGTCATTGGTGGAAAGCTTTCTAAAAATATACCTCCTTGCTACTCTTTTGCTTAAGAACCTACAGTGACCCCTTATTCCTTTCTGTATCAAATCTGTATTCCTCCGATTTGTTTTTCAGTGGATTCTTCCTGGGCTATGCAAATGTAATTTCCACCACTTCCCAAATGAACCCTCAATCCTATCAGGTTAAACTCCTCACTGCCTGGGAAAGGAGCCCTGTTAACTCCCCCCTGGGATATTTTGTTTATTCTCTTCCTCCAGATGAGACCACTTTTTTTGCTCTAGGTTTCTTGCTAAAATCCTATTCATCTCTCTCTCTCTCTCTCTCTCAGGGAGGGGATGGTCTCACTAGATCGCCCAGGCTGTTCTCAAACTCCCAGACTCAAGTGATCCTCCTGCCTCAACCTCCTGAGTAGCTGGGACTACAAGTGTGTGCCACTGCTCGGGGCTCTATTCACCGCTTAATTGCCTGTTTGAAATTCGCCTGCTCCTTTTAATTTTACTAGAGCATACCAGTACCTATTAATTGCTTTCTTTTCTTAATTTCTATTGCATTTGTAATTTACGATTTTTCTCTTAATTTAATTTCATTTAAAAGTATCTCTGTTGTTTAAGTCTTATGTCCTCAAATAAATAATTAGCTTTGCGAATGCAGGAATATATAGTTATATATTTATACTTAATTACGGCTAGTTACAGTTATACGATCCCCAAATAGCAACCCAGCCAAAGGCTGGGTACATAAATAGATATTCAAGAAATACTTATTGATTGATGGATTTGTTGGGTACCAAATTAAATTCTATAACTCTGAGTTAAATATAAAGTAATTTCTTCTTTAAAAATGTATTTACACAACCTATAAAGCTAATTTTATTTTTCATATCACTTTGAAATGAACCTAACGTCTACTGTTTACCATATAATTCCATCTTAAAGTGATTCCTGGGGATATAATTTCTCTGCAATGAAACTGAAAACATGCTTTGATAACTCTTTCTTGAAAATTCAGTGAACATACAACATTAACTTGCAACTAGAAGTTGGAAACAATTTGATAAACTTTTGATTTTATGCTATTTAGAAAAGCCTAGCAATCCAATTAGGCCTGAAATGAAGTCTTTTTCAAATTATAGATTTTGTCAGCATATTCTATTGAATAAAAATGCACCTTCAAATTTTTGGAAAAATAGAAACAGATAAATTGAACTGTTTGTGGAAAAAACTAAGTGAGACTAAATTACAATGTAAAGAAATGCATCTTCACTGAGATAAGTTTCTCAGTTCTAAGTTGATAAGTATTGACGGATAGTAATCCTTCAGTGACAACAATGATGTGAATAGTAATACTGACTCACAAGTTCTCCTGAATAGTATACTTCTAAAGTTTATTATTTTAAGTTATTATCTTAAGCATGAAAACATTCTTGTGTGGAATCTAATTTACAGTCCAGAAATAATTATAAGCCCTTTTAATAGAGCATTCAAAGGTGAAAATACATTTATAATAACAATAACAACGAATTCAAAATCCACAAGGTATAAATTAATGAGGCTTCACATGACTAGATATTAAAAACAGTAGAAGCATTCATGTTATTCTTTTTGTTTTTCACAATATGATTGTAAACTTTCAAAGCTTTTATACGAGATGAATATCTAATTGAGTGACATAAGGAAGAGAATATTTTCTTTTCCTGCTAAAGTCAAGACTAGGTCTAGGCCGGGCGCGGTGGCTCACGCCTGTAATCCTAGCACTCTGGGAGGCCGAGGCGGGCGGATCGTTCTCAGCTCAGGAGTTCGAGACCAGCCTGAACAAGAGCGAGACCCCATCTCTACCAAAAATAGAAAGAAATTAATTGGACAGCTAAAAATATACATAGAAAAAATTAGCCGGGCATGGTGGCGCATGCCTGTGGTCCCAGCTACTCGGGAGGCTGAGGCTGTAGGATCACTTGAGCCCAGGAGTTTGAGGTTGCTGTGAGCTAGGCTGACGCCACGGCACTCACCCCAGGCAACAGAGTGAGACTCTGTCTCAAAAAAATAAATAAATAAATAAAATAAACTGCTTTCATGAGATAAAGGACTAGGCCTGTATTCAGAGACATTAAGACTCATTTAATAATTTTGCTTCTGTCTAAATTAATATAGATTTGCAACTAGATAATTTAAGTGTTTAGCTACATGCAAGCTTCTTTTTCCTGTCATTATAAAAACGAATTAGTTGGGGAGCCTTCAAGTGGGGCTCAGGAAGTGAATGAAAAATTCACTAAAGAAATGAAATTATTAAAAAAACCAAATAGAACTCCTGTAAATAAAAAAATTAATTCAAGGAAATGCAAAACACAGTGGAAAATCTTAAGAATAGACTAGACCAGGCAGAAGAAACAACCTCAGACCTTGAAGACGACAAAAATAAATAAATGGAACTTGATTAAACTAAAAAGCTTCTGCACAGCCAAGGACACAATCAACAGAGCAAATAGACAGCCAGCAGAATGGGAGAAAATATTCACATGCTATACTTCCAGTAAAGGGCTAATAACCAGAATCTACAAAATACTCAAGCAAATCAGCAAGAAAAAAATCAAAGAACCCCATTAAAAAGTGGGCAAAAGACAGAAACAGAAGCTTTCCAAAAAAGATAGACTAATGTTCTGTAAACACATGAAAAAGTGTTCAGTATCACTAATCATCAGAGAAATGCAAATCAAAACCACAATGAGATATCACCTAACCCCAGTGAGAATGGCTTTTATCAAAAAGTCCCCAAACAATGGATGCTCATGTGGATGCAGAGAGAAAGGAACACTTATACGCTGTTGGTGGGACTGCAAACTAGTGCAACCTCTATGGAAAATAGTATGGAGATTCCTCAAAGAACTAAAAGTAGACCTACCCCTTGATCCAGCAATCCCACTACTGGGTATTTACCCAAAGGTAAAAAAGTCATTTTGTCAAAAAGACACTTGCACTAGAATGTTTACTGCAACACAATTCACAAGTGCAAAGATGTGGAATCAACCCAAGTGACTGTCAATACTTGAGTGGATTAATAAAATGTGGTATATGTATAGCATGGAGTACTAGTCAGACATGAACAAAATGAATTAATACTTTTTGCAACAATCTGGATAGTACTGGAGACCATTTTCCTAAGTGAAATATCTAAAGAGTGGAAAAACAAACACTACATGTACTCACTATTAAATTGGAATTAACCAATCAGCACTCATGTGCACAGATGGAAGTAAAACTCAACAGAAATCATGCAGGTGGGAGAGGGAAGGAGGAATGGGTGAAATCATACGTCATGGGTACAATATACACTATCTGGGTAATGGGCACACTTATAACTTTGACTCAGGCAGTACAAAAGCAATCCATGTAACCAAAACATCTGTACCTCTGCAATATTCTCAAATTAAAAAAATATATATAAAACAAAAAAATTTTTGAAAGCCAGTTTTAATATTTCATTTTAATCTAAAAATATGAAAAAAAACTAATTAGTTGGAAACATTTGCCTAGGATTAAACCTGTTTCCCGTGAGCCCCCACAAGTTGGCACAGAGGAGCTAGCATACCCCCGTGAGCCCATAGAGGATGTCAGGTACCTGTTCAAAAGGCTGCCCACAAAGACAGTAAGAAAGCTAAGTAACACCTTCATTCAAATGACTAATATGGAAGTGCTTTCAGGGAAGGTAGCACAAATGGCCAACATTTTCCTTCAACAGGCTACGTGGCTACATGATATCAATAACCCCACTGCCCGGACCATCTGGGATTCTATTAAGGGACATTTGCCCAGTATCATTTGGTTCCTTCCCTTCTTAGGGCCCTTATTAGCTATCCTTCTTCTTTCGATCTTTGGACCATGTTTATTTAACCCTCTGGTTACATTTGTCTCCTCTAGGTTACAACAATTTCATGCCAAGATGATGCTAAATCATGACTTCTAACGCATCCCACCAGCCGATCCAGAATATAAATATGGAAGCACCCTGCCACTGGGCCCTCAGACCAGGTTTCCAGAGATTTTTACTCCTCCAATGCAGGGCAGGGCCTATGCCCATAAGATCAGCAGGAAGAAGCTACAGAAGATGGACCTTCATCCTTCTACAACCCTTTAAGAATAAGGGGGAGTACCGTCTCTGAGGGGGGATGAGACAGGGAGCTGGCAGGTACTGGCAGGTATTGCTTTAGGTACAGCCTTGCTGCAGGCATTGCCTTGGGCAATGCTTTGGGCATTGCTGCAACTTTACCTAACTGAGTCAGGAAGCCTCAAAGCGAAGTTTCAAATTGCCCTGATCTAAACAGGATGCAGGCAGGGAAAGTTCCAACCTGTTAGAACCGAGATGGTGGAGGAACACCGCCCCTTCCATGAACGTTCCTCCCCTTCTTTAGACTGTTGCTTAAAAAGAAAGACAACGGGAACCAGGGGGCTGGTTCTCTTCTGCAGGGAGGGCTACCCTGTACCCTGTCTGTGAAGTAGACTTTCTATAGTTTCTGAATAAATTTCACCTTCACTTAAAAAAAACCCGGCTAATTTAAATTACTTTAAAAAGGATTTATTGCATTGTATAAGACAGTAATACAGACTTTTCTCAAATTGATCTTAAATATGTTTCTGAGATTGTTCCCAATCTGAGAACACATTGGACACACCATTGTACTATTCAGGAATTGACACTCTACAGTTTTTCCAAGCGCTCGTTGCTTATTTCTGTGGTCTTTTGTTTGGGACCCAATATAGCTTGGACCTACATTTGAACTGTATTAGGAGAGAACGTGATATTTGCTAAGAAATTTACTAACATTTTGACGAATTGTGAATTAAAGCTATTTTAAATTGTACTTCTTCTTTCCAATCTTGTCTTCTAGTTAAGGGTTTTTTTGGCAAACTCAGATTTCTCCTTAGAGTCTAATAATCTAGTTTTTTTTATCATTTGATTAAGGAGAAAAAGCCAACACTAACGAATGGAAACCTGGCACTCAAGAATGGAACTAAGACACCCCTATGTGTGGTAGACACGCTCCAGGAAGGGTCACTGTGACCCACCCTCGTTTCTGGTAGCCCTGCCCTTGTGTAATCCCCCGAATGTGGGCAGGACTTTGGAAGTGATGATACACCCTTCAGAGATTAATTTGCAAGATCGCTATTTCCTTCCCTCTAGGCCCCCGTCTCCTGCTCTCTCTGGGATCACTCACTCAGAGGAAAACCAGCTTCCGTGTTGTGAGCTGCACTATCGAGAGGGCTCGGTGGCAAAGAACTGAGGGAAATCTTCAGTGGGATCGGTGCCCTCAATCCTACACCCCATAAGGAAAGGACGCCTGCCAGTACCCGTGCCAGTGAGTTGG